>JANHFL010008405.1:26372-42545 GCA_032468155.1 Oxyrhabdium leporinum
ATTATTAAAACCCATCAGTCTGAGAAGGCCTGCCGGAAGAGGAGAGTCTTAAGCTCCCGGCGAAAGCTCTTTAAATCATTGTACCAGATCAGATCAGATGACTGGTACAAGTGGAACAGAAGATGCAAAATGAGTATAATACATGACACATTAACCCAAAGGAGTTAGTGAGCTTTTTTTTAATCATAGATAATAATTTGTGATCAAGACTGGAGATCTCATTAGACATTTTTTTCCATATTAGTTACTTAGTTGAATATCTTTGTCATCTGTAGTGAACAATCTAAAATGAAAAAAAGTATTGCAGTCAATATAGTTTCACCCTCCCTTTTTCTAAAATGAAGAACAAGCAGGTATTGGCCAAGAAAATAACAAGTTAGATATAGGTAGATTAGATAGATGAGAGACAGAGAGAGGGGGGGGGGATACAGGTACAGGTACAGATACAGATATAAATGATATATGGATATAAGACCAGGGGATTGTATGGACAAATAAATAAACAAAGATAATGTATCATGTTTTTGTAGGGTTATTATCACATCTTTCTCAGATATATATGACATTAATCTCTTCAGTCTTCAAATAAAATACATTTTGGTATTATACGTAAGTACTTAAAAACAATGAAGTGCTTTGACATTTCACCCTATAGGGGAATAAAAAAGGGGAAAAATGTTACTCTTTTGCTTCTGAATTTGTATCATAGTGAAATTGGAAGATGTTGAATTTATGTTTCATTTTAAAGACTTATAGATAAACAATGTACTATAGGCCCTTTGTAATCAAACTGAACCCAACTTGTTGCAGTTGCTTATTAACTGTAATGAATGGAAGATCTAATCACTAATTCTCTCATTTGTGTAACTCACAAGTCACTTCTTGTTTGACCTGCATATTTAAATGTTCTATGTTTTGCCAACTTTATTGAAAGAATCTTATCAATTGCTAGGAAATCTTATCCATAACATTGATCTAGTATCTAGTTAGCAGACAGAAAAAAGTACAGAGCACCCATTTGTTTTGCAAGTAGGCTATTTTTGATTCATATAAGTATAGGACAGAGAAGTTCATGTCTTATGTAGTTATGTAGCATACCTCATGAATGTTAATTTAACTACCCTTTAATTTTGTAGGTATTTACTCTTTCCAAAATATTGGCTCTATATATAGGAGTAAAGTCCTGAAAAGGAAAGTGGAAATGCAACATTTTTGTCTACCTTTAAATTCTAAATACTAGGATTCCATTTTATTTTCCCATTTCGTCAATCTCTAATCATACCTAATGGTGCAATTGTCCCTATTTTTATTGATGCACCTGGAAAAGCTGGTAGAATGATAACAATCCCTCCTCCATACATAAGGAGAGTTAAAGGTATTCAGGCTCCAAACAATGAACAAGAAAGACACACTGAGTTCCTTCTAAGCAATTTCCTTTATTGTTCATCGCCTATAGACAAAAATCTTACCATGTTAAAATAAACTAGTTGCATCATTAAAGATATATTCGGAGATCTCCTAGAGAAGACCAGTCTTGACCTTTTCCCTCCCAACCCAATCAAATAGACTTTGCTGTCTCTAATTCTTCTAATGCAGCCCCTCCTTCCTGCAAATCCAGACTACATTCTACCACAGAGGGAAGAAAATGATAAAAGCAGAATTATATGCAAGCTCAGCCCCTTTTGTCCATGCATCATAACATTGCATGCATATTATGATAGGGGCAGAACTGATAACATAAGACTATTTTTGTTATTTTGATGAAATTGACAATTCTACAGATCTATCTGTTCATTAACGTGACACGGAGTCTTTTACCAATACTAGTCAGGATCCCAAGGGATATACAATAGGGAGCAATGGAAAGAAGGATTGTGCTGCATGCTAAAAGTATCCACAATGGCTCCAAAAGCTATTTATTGAGATGGGAATATTGTAGCAAGCTTCAGATATCAAGTAAGCAGAAGATCAAATAAAAGCAATGATGTGGTTGCTGTTAATGATACAACTAAGAAAAGATATCAGTGAAGATTTCCAAATGGTAATCCAAAAAGCATAAATTAGTTGCAAAACTTATCTATTTGATGGAAGATAAATTCTGCTAAATATGGTCCTTCTAGGAAATTTCTAATTTGAAATTCAGTGAATTTTGTCCTTCTAAGAGATGGTAAAGATACATACCTACAAATGCTTATCTGCTGTTTTTCATCAAAATGGAGAGAAGGATGAATTGGAGTTTCAGAAAATTCATTTATTGAACCTGCATTCCACAATATTTTATTTATGATAAAAGTGAAAAATTGAAAGTATTGTCTTAGAGTAACAGACAATATAAAACTGAATGGGATAGCCAATACTAAAGAAGTTAGAAATAAAATCCAGAATAGCCACGATAGGTGAAAAAAATGGGCTAAAGTAGCAGAATTAAATTGAGTTTTTATTCTATTTTATGTTCTTGGATTTCTAACCTGCCTTTCTGTTTGTTGAACAACAAAAGCAGCTTATATAAACAACATTAAAAATGATTAAAATTAAAATTGAGCAAAAAAAGTTATTATTTTCTCGTGATATTGTACTAATAATTATGCAATCCAGAGTATATTTAACATTGTTAAGTCTCTGTGTGTGTGTTTGTGTGTGTAATATGGTTCAGTATCAAGTTATGAAATTAATAAAGAAGAAATTCAAATATTGACATGAGAATTGACAGAGAATGAAAACTGTTGCATCTATCAAGCAATGGGCTTTAATGTTTCTATTAAGAAGCTCAAATATTTAGGAATCTTCTTGATAAAAATAACAGCTTTCTTTAATAATAATTACTACCCAACCTGGTAAAATATATTAATAGACGTTTCCCAATGGAAACAGTTGAATTTGTCTTGGTTAAGGAGATCTGCAGCTGTTAAAATGAATATCCTACCAAGATTGAACCTTTTTCTTAATTCCAGCATTTATTAAAAATAAGGTGTTAAATATTTGTCACAGTTAAGCAATGTATTATATATGGTCCAAGAGAAAAACAAGTATTAAATTCAAACTGCATATCTGCAGGATACCAGAGAATAAGAAAGTCTAGTCACTCTGAATTTCAGCTGCATTATCATGCCAGTTGTTTGCCATGGAATTTTACTATGGGTTATATAAGTAGTCCTCAACTTAAACCAGTCATTTAGCAACTGTTCAAAGTCGCAACAGACCCTGAAAAAGGAATTCACTGCCTGGTTTTTCATTTCTGACATCAGCTTCCCTCAGAAGTCACATGACCATAATTCAGGCACTCGGCAATTGATCCATATTTACATCCATTGTGCTTACAGTCATCTGCAGCACACTGGAATCATATGACCATGACTGACAACATTTTTTTGGGGGGAAAGCAGCATTTACTTCTGGTTTCTGGCAAAAAATGCCCCACAGCAAACAATGTGTTTGCTTAATCTCTGAGGCATTTGCTTAATAACTGCTGTGTTCTCTTTATGACCGTCATGTTTGCGTAATGACTGCTGCAAAAAAGATTGTAAAATCTGGTCTGCTCACATGGTGACCACTTTATGTCATGACTTATGACTATGATTGCCTGGCTCAATTATGGTCATAAGTCAAGGAGTACTGGTATTTTCCTATGGTTCTGTTATGGAAGGAAAAAGTTTGCCAGAAAGGTGTCACTGATACATGTAGAAATGAAGATCACACATTGCTATACTGAATATTTGGAATTTAATACCAAAAAAGAACAGACCTAGATCTCACCCTGCAATTTGTTATTAAGTTTAATAAATGTACGGAATTTATTTTTATCAAATGATTGCTACCAAAATTTTGCCCAGCAATAATTTGCTTAGATGACAAGATTCAAAGTCTCTTACAATACAGTGTGTTTCTATATTTCATTGCTTTCAGAATTTTTACATAAGCAAAGAGGCAATAAAATAATTTCAGAAACAAGGTTGAAGTCTGATCAAATTTGAAAACCTTATAACGCATACTAGTGATCATCTGTTAGACATGATTTGTAAATTATAAATGAAGTAGAATAAGTTGTACATTTGAATACATAAATAAATAAAAATACAAAGTCTGACTCGGAATCCAAACAAGTTCAAGACCGCATGATCAAACAGAAGCAGAATATGAATATAGTTAAAGAGGTGAAACAATGGTAATTTTAGTGGAAAGAAGAGTATTAAATTTCCTTCAAATATTATACCCGGAATTGGTGTAAGATGCTAAAACAAAAAAATCTTTTTCTGAAAAATGTTGAAAATGTAACAATTAGGTTGGATCTTTTTATTCATATATGGTGGCAGGGTTGAAATGATGGTCCTTCATCATCTAGCACTGGTGATGTTACCTAGTTTTGGTAATGAAATGTCTGCAAGAAAACAACCAAGCTCAGAGAACACCAAGAAACCCCCTCACTTTAGAGAATTTAAGTCTTCTGAATTTCAGGTGGTTATTTTTAAGAGTCTACCATTAAAAAAACTAAAAACAAAACCCTCACCTATACCTTTTTTAGAGTACCAGTGGCAGAAACAAGGAAAGGAGAGGGGGAAATGTATTGGTGAAAAATTGTTCTTCTCTAACTGAAAAGTATATTTTCAAGATCTGTATAAATGCTCTTGAATTTCCCCTTTCCTGTCCTACAAGGTCTTGATTACAGTTTTATCTGGATTGCCAGAAGACTGTTATAGTTGCTGTGTAAGCTTTGCCCCTCTTACAAAATATATTCTCCTCATCACAATTGTTGGGGTATTGTACTTGGCAATTCAATGACAAAATGTGGCATCTTTTGAACGGAAGTCAGAAGAAGGATCACAGATGCCCTTACAGGCTGGGGGACATTTACTGTCTCTGATATGCTTGGGTCCCCTCATTTATATCAGAAATAGGTTGTATCAGGATTTGAGTCTTGGTGGCACCACTCTCTGTTAGTTAGAAATGGTACCCGAGCAATAGAAATAAGTACAAACAAAGTGGCATATGTATCATGCCCTTATATTTAGAACACTAAAGTGCTTGTAAGTATTAGCCTCACATCTGTTCTTTGATCACTGGATGACATAAAGCTGGCCACGTCACAGAGAATGTAAAAATTACTCTCAGTCCAGAAGCATATTTAGACTGCTGAAAGCAAAACTGAGCTCACAGTGGTGTTGGTAATTCATGTGACCAATAGATAAGTGTAACATCCCATTCTTTTGTATTAGAGAAGGAAGTTAAGAGTTATAGGACAATGAAAGTACAATATTGTGCATTTTCTGTAAAAGTTCCAAAGGCGGCAGAAAACCTCCAGATCGTTAAAATGCTTCAGAAGATCCTGATGCATTTCACAGTCCCCAGATTGAATTTGTTGCTTCAAAGCAGGTTCCTGCTTCGATTCATGAATCTGCTCCAGTAGAATAATTTGATTGACGTATCATAGAATGAAATCATCCATTTAAGCTACAGACAGTAATCCTATGAACAGCTGATTGAAAGGCTGTCAATGGGGAAAGAGTGGCATTCACCAAAAATGTTGCATACAAACTGATCCTAAATGGGGAGGGACAGAGACAATCTGAAAATTAGTTGGAATGACAGATATTTCCACTTCAAAAAGGCAGCATTCCTACATAAGATGACTACCAAAGATATTCCAGAATACACTGAGTTTTTAAGATGAAACAGTAATGTGAAGAACCTTCATAAGAACTCATATTGACCATTAAAGGGGAAAAAGGGTCCTCGTATTTATATAAGAAATATACTTGCAAGCAGTAATGATACTGAACGTCTTCCCTCTTTTTGGGATTAAGTATCTTTTTATAAATAGTAATCAGCTCTAGCATAGAATGATAAATCATTCCTTCCTTCCTGGGGGTGTAAGTGCAACTTTGTGTTTCTTGGTTTCTCCAAAGTAATTCATGCCTTCCCTGAAGAGATGCTTAGCTGAGTAGCTGAGTAAGATAACAAGGATTGGAAAACAAAGAGCCCCCAGCTTCATACAAAGATATCAAGGCCACCTTACCTCAGTTCAGTCACACAGACATCACACTGCTTAAGTGCTCTTGCACATGGTTTATGTGGAGATTTCATAGAGATAACCTACCAGGTTCCTTCCCTGATGGCAAAACATTGTGGAGAAGTGGAAAGAAAGATGAGCTGGCCAGTGTGCCTTCTCTGGAAATGGAAGCTCTGCTTAGAGATATTTTACTATGGTGAAAATAATAGCTCAGTACTAGTTCTACTGGTAGCTTTAACAGAAAGGAAAGTTAGGTGATATATCCTAGGTAGGCATCCATGAGGGACGGGGGAAAATAGGGGGCAAATTCATTAAAATTTGTGATGCAAATGGTACAACTGATAATTTGCACTATTTGCAGGACAAAGTCATAATGCACGTGCCATTATTTTGATAACATTGAATTTGCTAAGGCTGCTATCGACAACTAGTTTGGATCCACACAGTCATGAATAAAAAGAAGAAAAAAGATGAGACAAAATGTTTCCATTGTTACCCTACAGTTTTCTGAGATGGCCAGAGTTGCAGACTGAAAAGAAAGAGATTTGTAAAACAAAGAGCTATTATGCTATATTGATTCAGTCCCATGATGCTGGTTTAATAAACCATGATATTTAATTAGGAAAGTATGCTGTATTGGGACATTTTTAAAAAATATATTTTTTTTTTCCTGTGATTTCATATCCTGGTGGGTAAAAGAAAGATTAAGCCAATGTTTTCCCATTTAAATTAATTCAAATTTGCCTCAGTAAACTTTGATACAAGCCCTAAAGCTACATATAAAGGGCAAAATTCTAGTGAAAAGCATTATGATATATTAAGCTGAGATCATTATGCTTAAATTGGGCTAATTCATTCTTTGCTTAGATAAAGCCTCTTTGCATAAAATTGTATGCATTATACAGTCTGCCTGAGACTGTATATTTGGGGTGGCAATTTGGATCTAATTCTTATTGTTAGATTGGTTGCACGGTAGTTTAACAATACATTCATACTGGTCATCTTGATTTTCTAATTGAGACTATTATTAAACACTATTCTATCTGGGTGTAATATTGTATCTGGGCTGCAAAATAATTATAATCAACTGAGAAAAGTCTATTTTTTATTACTACCCAGAGCACATCTGGCTGTTTTCAGTCCGGATAAACTAGCCCTGTATATGTTGTCTTCAAAATATATTTTATTTAATTTTGTCTTAGTGTTACTGTATGACTAAAGAATTTGTTTAATATCAAAAGTTGCTGGGTCAGTATTGTTTCTGTAATTATTTGCATCAACACACCATGCAGAATTTCCCAAAGTGTGAACATATGAGGAATCAAAAAGCTTGTAGTCGTATACTCTTTCTTTGATTGCAATTTCTGATGAGAAAAAATAAATGAAAATGTGCCTATTATTTAGGTGTAAAGGGATGAAAGCCCATCCAAGAGAAAAGAGACAATGGAATCCTTAACAGATACAGTTAGTTAAGAAAACAGCTTTTATTCTAGATTAACTAAAAGAATCTATGTATGCATGCATGCATGCATGTATGTTATGGGTTACATGCATTTTGAAGTTTGAAGAATAAAGTTTTTATTTGTTTTGTTGTTGTTTTTCCTGAAAAAACATTAAATTAAATAGCTCCCATTACATGGTGCTTATTTAAGCCAAGTGCTTCAGATAAGTCACAAAGTTTTCCCACCAATGCAGAAGACACTGACTGATCATTACTTTAGAAGAGAAGGATTAAAAAATTAGGTTCTGGAGGATGATGGATGAACGGAAAACTAAGACACCTTAGAATATAAATGTATTTTATTTTTTTCATAAAAAGCAATGTTTCTTCCTCAGATTGGAATACAACAGGTATAAACTTCCACCAAGTTAGTTTTCTCTGTCAGCAGTGGTCAGATACCGGAAAAGAAAAAGGAACCCTACCAATTCAGAAGTTCCTGGTCCAGGGGCAGTCAGATGCATCAATCAATTTTCTGTATCTGCAGAGAAATTAATATATTTTTCACAAAATACATACTGGAAACACATTTTTGAGCCCAGAATAAGAGCCAATCTGGGTACTAGTAAATGCAAATTACATGTATTTTCATTATACACCACCAATACCCAACTCATTAAACATCTTTATGGTAGCACTTAATTTTAGTCATATTTTGCCCAGTAGCATTACATTAAAAAAATGAGTGGCAATGTAATCTAGAACAACAAATATTCTACAATAAACACTGGTCAGTATGGGATGAAAAAACTGGTTTTGAAGACTCAAAAAGTAATCAATGGTAAACCATTCTTTAATTTTTTCATGATGTGCCATCTGAATCCTTTCCTTCAAGTATCAGATTGTGTTAAAAGATAACCAAGACTATGGGGGAAATGTGCTACTAGTTTTTTTGCATATGAATGAGCATGTGGAAGTAGAGGATTTGTGCAGAGGTTGCATGATAAATTATTTCTTTCACAAACTTGTGTGCTAACATTATTAAGCATTATAAGGAATGCCAAAGTTGCCTTATAAGTAAATGGTGAGTTATTGCCTGAAATTAGAGGCCTTATTTGTATCATTTCCTAAGGCTAGAATGTTTAAAGAAATGGTAAAATTGACTGATTACATTGTTTCTTTTTCATTTGTCCATTTGCGATATGATCCAATTAAAAAAATATAAAGAAAGGATGAAGAATAGTATTATTAAATGAGCTTTTATAAGTTGAAATGTGTGGCTCAGTATAAATCCTGATACTTTTATGTGCTTCATTAGCAGAGCAGTATTCTTTTCTGCCAGGGTATTATAAACAGTTTTTATTTAACAATATATATTAAAAATCCTGCTTTCCTTTATATATGCAACTGTTAGCATACATTCATAAAGAAATCATTTTAATTTTCTTTGATGTCATTCTTTATACATGATTTCCATAAAACATGTGTTAATGCAAATTTTCCCTAATATGTATGCATTCTCCCCCTTTAGTGAACCGTTCTGAAAATAACTTTTAGAAACATGTTTATTTTTAGAGGATTTTTTAAAAGGTGTGTTTTTCTCTGCATGTGCACAGATATTCAGATTTTCTTTTATGCATGAATTTAAAAAAACCAAACACCAATGAAACTTTTTCAGTGTCACCACCCAATTAGTATTAGATTTCATATTTGTGAATTTTATGCATCTGTTTTCATAACATCTGTGGCAAGTTTTGTTGACTATTCTTTTTGTTTAATAACTTGACTATAAAATGGCATATTCTTCATCATCATGCATCTTTTAAATGTAGCTGTACACACACATACACACAAATTACTTAGCTGTAATAGTAATCAGAGTATGCTAGCACCTTTTCAGGCTAGCTACATTTATTCAAGAGCATAAATTTGTGAATTGTAGCTCCCATCATCATATACAATGAAGTGGCTAGACTTACTTTGGATTTAAATACAAATCATTTCTGAAAATGGCTCATTTTCAGCTGTAGATATTATAGGTCTATCAAGTGTAAATTGAGTATGGTAATACAAAAATGAAAACATAGAGGATCTCTATTATATAGTGAACTTTTGGGTTAAATTATTATACTTTTAAGCAATGTCTATAGGTTCCTGAACATCACAGTAACTTTACGAGGCAGACTAGGGTATGATCTGTCAAAACCAGTTAAAGCAATGGGAACTGGTATATAAGAATACGATTATATGAATGTACCATAAACAATACTACATCTCAAGCGTCTATACTAAAACCTGAAGAATTTTATTGACTATCTTGCAGGCAGTGTATTTTGGAATAATACCAGTTGATGTGAAAACAGGAGATGACATCTCCTACTTTTTAATCCTGTTTGTGAGTTTTCTTAAGTTACAGGCAGTCCTTGAGTTATGACCATAACTGAGCCCAAAATTATGTTGCTAAGTGAAACTTTTGCTAACTGAGTTTTGCCCCATGTCACAACCTTCCTTGCCGCAGTTGCAAAGTGAATCAATGCAGTTATTAACTTAGTAACATGGTTGTTAAGTGAATCTGGCTTCCCTGGTGACTTTGCTTGTCAGAAGGTTAGAAAAACTGATCCCTGGCTAATCGTCATAAATATAAATTAATTGCCAAGTGTCTGAATTTTGATTGTGTGATCATGAGTATGCTGCAATAGTCATTTTCATAAGTGTGAAAAACAATTGTAAGTCACATTTTCAGTGCCATTGTAACTTTGAATGGTCACTAAATGAAATGTTGTAGGTCAAGGACTACTTGTGTCTGGATGACCAGTATGAGGTTTAAATATTGACCTGATTTAACAACATCCTTAATAAGCTCCACAGATTTTCCCCTCTTAACTGAATCCTCTGATGACTGAAAAGAAGATTAAAATCACCACCACCACTACATACAACTAAGATAGTTTGCAAAAAATCCTGTGCCATATATTAATCCTTATTCTGCATATTAATTATTAGGAATAAACCCTGAAAGATCAGTCTCCCAAACAGACAAATGAGAATAATATATACCCCATTGGCTTACATGTTAAAAAGAGGAAATTAAGAGGAAATAATAGAACAGAATATCCTGTAAAGGGAATGGTTGCAGGGGTAGGCTGCTAGGGGTTTGCAGGGGTTTGGACGAATCCTTAGCGACGATTCTGCAGGGTTTGCTGAACCTCCAAATCCCATTTTCTGTTTTGAAAGCTAGTCATAGATGGGTTGGTTGTCCATAACTGCAGTAGAAAATTCCTCCAGCTGCTTCTGAAATAGCCATGAGAGACTGGGAAAAAGTCACAGAGTTTCTGTTTCATTGTGCAGTTCAATAAATGGAGCTTTATTTATTCTACTGTCTAGCATGGTAAAGAATGACTATCATCTCTTTGCTTTTCTGCAGAAGGGGAAGAAAATCACAGGGCCTTTACAAGGGAATCAAGATTGCTAACATTTTAAAATCACTCCTGGAATTTGTGAGCTACACTGTTTTAAAGTATAAGACTTCTTGTATCTCTGTTTATTTTTTTTAATATAATTTGTTGACATTTATACTTGCTTATTTTCAGTCCATAATAAATTCAATAAAATAGAAAGCAAAAACAACAAAACAGGGAAAATAGTTAGCAAATTACAATTAAACCTTCTGATTGAAAGATACAGAGAAAATATATAGGAAAATCTGATCCCCTCCAAAAAAGAGAATGCTTGTATCATAACTTCCATTAGTAACGTCTAGAATAACTCCCTCAGAGAGAAACCAGTATTCTAGATATCAGAGAGGCCTGATTCTGGTTGAGGCCAAGGCTGATTAATTATTGGCTTAAGTTAAATATATTCCCAATGAACCTAGCATTTCTCATTTTGAGTGACAATTTTCAGGCTAATTGGTACGAAACTGTAGAAGCCAAATTGTCTTCACATGAATTTTCCTTTAATGTCTTATTGATTAGGTTTGAAAAAAAAATGAAATACATTTTTTTTTTACAAACAGCTTACAATAATAGATTAAGTTACCAGGTACCATTTATCCTAGAGTATTTTTAACCTTCCCCACTTCAGTTATATTGCTTATCCCAGGGGTGTCAAACTCGCAGTGTAATGTGATGTATCACGACTTTTTTCCCCTTTGTTAAACTGGGGGTGGGAGTGGCCAGCGTATGATGCATACCAGTCCGTGGGCCACGAGTCTGACACCCCTGGCTTATCCAATCTTCTTGAGACACCTTAGGGACATTATATTAGTCCCCTTCATTTTTTGCCATCTCTGACTTTGATGGGTAAATTTCATAACAACCTTATGGAGATATGGAAATTGACCTCTATTACTCATTTTCACCAACATATTTGTCCCACTAAGGCATGGAATAACAAGCCAGATAACTTTGACATCTTTTATACTTTTATTTATGGGAAGACATGTATGCTGTTGCTACTTTTAGCATGTCAAATTCTGCACTATGGCTTCCTGGGCTTTTAAAGAATCAAGTTATTGACAAGTTGTTCAAAGGTTGTAGTGGATAAAATGGGTTTGGTTACTCACCAGCCAAAGGGGGCTATTATGTAAGCATACAAGAACTGATTGGCGCCAAAACCACAATGCTATTTATTTATTAAATGCCGAGAGTCACAAGAAAGAAGCTTTGAGTTTTAAATTAAATATTTAAAACACAACCAGTTTGGTGTAGTGGTTAAGGCGCTGGCTTAGAAACCAAGAGCCAGTGAATTCTAGAACCACATTGAGCATGAAAACCCGATGGGTGATTAGGGGCCACTCTCTCTCTGAATGTAATCTACCTTGCAGGTCTGTTGTTGTGAGAAAAATGGGAGGGAGTAAGGAGCATTATATAAGCTCACCACCTTGAGTTAATTATAAAGGAATAAAGGCAGGATAAAAATCTAAGAAAAATACCATAAGAGAACTAAGTTTACTTTGTACTAGTCGTGGATGAATCACTTTTGTGCATGAGGTTTCTTTTTTTTTTTGTCTGCAGTTAGGATTCTGAATTAGGCAAACTTTTCTGAGACTTTTAGCCAAATGAAGCAGAAGAGTTGAGCGAAGCCATGAAATATCAGCAGATCTGTAATTTACTGGCAAATCCAAGTCATAACTGAACTGAAAAGAGGAAAGATCGTGTAATTAAATGTTCTTGCTAGGCCCTCTTTAGTGGAGGAAAATTCTAGCAGTTAAAGGGAGACTGTATGAAGAAAGAGCCAGTTACTTTAACAATAAGAAAAAATACTCAAAATAGTTAACAGCCAGCCTTTTGATATGAGGAGGTAGGAGAGTCTGCTGAATACAGTCTGTATTAAGTTCAAATCAGAACAAAAGGGCCACATTGGAAACCTATGATTGTTTATCAGTCATTTCCCACTGAAATTCCTTTCCGCTGCATCAAGGATGTAGCATTTCTAAACAGGAGGTTATCCAAACATCCAATAATAGAGATTAAAACAGAAGTCCAGCCAGTGCATCAGTTCAAAATGAAACTGGTCTGGGAAATCCATTCCACTTTAGGGCTTTGAAAATAATTAACTTCTGCTTGGGGTTTGGAATTCATTCAAAAGTAATACAGAGTACCCAGCAGGGGTGGGCTGTTGGGGTTTGGGCGGACCCTTAGTGAAGATTCTGCAGGGTTCGCCAAGCCCCCAAATCCCACTACTGGCTGGCCCTGCCCACCCCATCCCTCTGCTCCCAGGAGTCTCCACACGGCCCGTTTTGGATGCAGGTAAGTGCAGGGCACACGCGGAGGCTCGGGGAGGGCGAAAAATGGGCCTCCCGGAGGTTCAGGAAGGCTGGAAAACTGGAAGCCTTCGGACCCCAGAGAAGTCGAGGAAAGCCACTGGACGCCCAGGAGGATGAAAAATGCCTACCCCCGTGGTGCAGGAGGCCAATTAGGCCACACCCACCATGGCCACGCCCACCCAGCAACCAAGCAGAGAACCGGTTGCTGAAACTTTTGACAACCACCCCTGTCTATAAGAATGTTCTTGAGAGATAGGAGGAGCAAGAAGAGGACATCAGCTTAGGTAATGGTCATTAAGAGACAACCTAGCCCACAAAAGGAATGAGAGTGTGGCAAACATGTCACAAGGCATTCTCCCTAGTTTCTGTAAAGATGAGCAGGAAAATATGTACTTTCAAAATTGCAAGAGTCTGTTACTGTAACCGTACAATAAAATAGTATTGGTGCACATGATGGAGCTTCTTATCTGGGGTACCTCTATGGACTGATATTTCTAATGGTTGATATCAGTCTTGCAATTCCTTTATGTGGGCTAAGCTGTTATCCGACCATTGCCTGCACTGTTCCAAAGGTGCTTTTTCAAAAGGCAACTGGACTTTCCTTGTTTTTGCTTGAAGGTATTTCACTTTTCATCTAAGAAGCTTCTTCAGTTCTGTTCTTCAGAAGAATCAGTTCTGAACATCAGTTATTTAGCTTCTTGGATGAGAAGCAAAGCACCTTCAAGCAAAAACAAAGAAAGTTCAGTTGCCTTTTGAAAAAGCACTTTTGGGGAAACCATGATCTGGATGACTGAGAATCTCCATAAACATTGCCAGTACCGCTGCTTCTCTTTTTCCACCTCCTGTCCCTCAAAGATATTTTCATGGACCACTACAAAGTTCAGAGGAATCTATTCTTAGGTAAGTAGGTATAAAATTATAGCTTTAGTTCAGAAATGACTGAGAAATTAATCATATTTGAATGCTTAAATAAATAACACATATTTGGATTGTCTACATGTGTAAGAGAACCAATAAGTACCAAAATGTACTTATTTCAGAATTTGGGACAGAGTTCATATAAGTAAATGGAAATAAAAATATCTATATTCAATAAAGTGTATATGTCAACCGTCCAGTTGGCATGCAGAGAAAAAGGAACTCCTGGGACATTTTTATTACCAAGAGTAAAGCTTTACTGACAGATCCATACGAAGTGAAGCAAATTCTGAGGTTTTGGTGCAAAGCACAGAAACCTGAAACCCCCTTTCCCTTCCCCTGGACCATCCAGCATCCACTGTTCAGCAATCCAGATTAAGCATTTTATTTTGGGAAAACACTGCATCTTTTGAAAGTCTTCAGGTCATGAACTTAGGGTTGTAAGATTTTCTCAGGCCGCAAATGGCTCGCGTACATTCCTTCTTTCCCTCCTACCTTCCCACACATTCCAATCATACCCCTCCCCCCTCCCTTGCTTTTTTGTCAAGCTGTGAGCAGAAAGAGGTGTTTTGCAAATCAACCTTGGCAGTAAACAAAACTATATCTGAGTCAGCTGGCTTAAATAATAAATAAATAAATCAGAAGCAGGAACAAACATGGATACATCTGAAGTAATGTGCACAAAAATGAATAGAGATATTCATGCAGACTATTTTGGCTGTCTACGAAAGCTGATGAAAAATCATAGCTGAATAGAATTTATGGACATTACCAATTCTTTAGGCCAGTCCTAAACTAGCAGTTTTACGTCAGTATTTCTCTCAAATACTTTTGTTTAATTTGAAAGCAGACCATACTGAAGAAAATATAGCTAGTACAAAGGATACTTTATGATAAATTATTCAAGACAGGGTTCCTTTGTTTTGAATTCTGATCACCTGATCATCCAGCTGGCTTCCTATTTACATGTCTGAATTGAACTGCAAAAGAAAGGCTTTATGAAGTTCATTTTGGTTATTGAAATTGTTGATGACAGAAGAAGCTGTCACCATCAAGTTTGAAATATAAAGCCAGAAAACAAGGAGATAAATAGGAAGGAGAACTTGTTATATCTGATATAAAACATGTTATTGAAAACAGCAGCTTGCGTTTATGATGGCTGTTGTAACAGGCGCATTTAGAGCAAATTTGTGAAGAGTACTTTAAATAAACAAAAGTGAATTTTCTTGACTGATAATAGGGAGCCAAATAAGTTAACCCATAAGTGGAATACCGAAGAGAATTTTTATACAGTTGTCATTCAAAAACAAAATTCATGATTTTGCATTACTGTTATATGTAAATGAATAATTTTGTTGACAGATAAATTTCATTAAAGGTACATATTAATATAATAAGAATAACAATTACTTAATATTAGGCTGAATTAGAATGCTTTCTGAATACTCATAAGCATACAATATTCATACCATTTAATACTCATGCATTTTCAATTTCTCTGTTTTTCTGATTTGTCCCAATTATGTTATTTAACTTACATTTCGGTAGCAAGCCCAACAATTTTCAGACTCTGCTTTTTTTCCACAGAACAAGAAAGACTTGCAATCTGGTAGCATTTTCATTCTTGGTGGCCCTTCTACCATTTTCTAAAGCCTCAAACAAACCTGGAAAGTTCTTGACTACCAACAAAATACTATTGCATTTTGCATCTGGGATGATAATTAGGAGGAAGAGGATGATCATGATGAGGATGAAGAACTGAAAATCACCCAGGTCAAAGAGAAGGAAAAAATAAAATGAAGATTCCCCTCAACATCATCATTTAAGGGAGATACATTCATTATCATCCACCTGAGAAGCACATTCATTACTAACCCTTTAGTTAAATGTTAGTGAGAATATAAATAGACCATTTCATTTCCCATCCTTTATTTGCTTAAGTTAGTTCAGTGTTAGCTTGGGCAAAATCACTCTATTATTATTATTATTATTATTATTATTATTATTATTATTATTATTATTATTATTATTATTATTATTATTATT
>JANHFL010008406.1:0-10266 GCA_032468155.1 Oxyrhabdium leporinum
CTTATAAGCTGTAAACCGCCCCGAGTCTTCGGAATGGGGCGGTATATAAATGTGAAAATAAATAAATAAAAATAAATGATGTCATGCTGCCACATAAACACAGAAATGTCCTCAGACAGTGCTGGCTCAACAGTCTTGAAATGGAGATGAACACTGCTCCCTATAATTGGCAACAACAAGCAGAGTAAAATCTGCAGGGATTCCTTTACTCTTTTTATATGTATATGCGTGCATACGTATGATCTGCCTATTACAGCACCAAGAAACACATCCATATATATCTGGCCTGCCCTTCATTGATTCTCACCTCACCAGCATCATTCCTTCGAGAGAATTGGTAGTGGTGACTGATGATGTTACTGTCCACTAAGCATAGTGTTTCCTTCTCTTTGCAGCCACATAGGAGGAAAAAAATTGTGACTGGACACCCATTGTGGTATACTGCTACAGGCATAAATTAGTTCAAAATTATTTTAAAGTGAAAGCTGCACATGTTTTTTTAGAGAATGTGTCTTAATTGCCCAGGGGAAAAGAAATATTTTAAAAAGGAAGTGCCATGTTCAGAGTCAAAACTATTTTTTTCTGTAAAACTCGTCCCCTTTACAGGTAGTTCTTGACTTATGAGCACATCGGGTTTTTATTCTGTTGAGCCCAAAAATTTAAGCACAAAATTTCTGTTGCTAAGTGAGACATTTGTTAAGTGAGTTTTGCCTTGTTTTACAATCTTTCTTGCCATATTTGTTAAGTGAATCACTGCAATTGTTAAGTTAGTCACACAGTTGTTACGTGAATCGGGTTTCCCCATTGACTTTGTTTGTCAGAAGGTCGCAAAAGGGGATCACATGAACCTTTATAAATATGAGTCAGTTGCCAAAGACTACCTGCATTTCTAGATAATGCTCTTCTCTTTTATGAACTCCCATGTGTATCCTCCATGCCCAAACACCAGCTCCACAACAGTGGGCTAAACGATGGACAGTAAAGATAAATGATGGGACATTTAGACAAATGGCAGGAGTAGTCATGATCATTTTTTCTTCCCTGTACTGAAATGTGTTGATAGTTTTGTCCTTCTGGAATGTGTAACTTCTACATGAGATCCAACCAAATGTGTAATCATCCATTTGAAAAGGATCTATCTTATACTGGAGCTGCACCTTATGATTGAGATGTTCATGTAGTTGAGTTATAATTTGCAATTTGGTCACTGCCATACATCTGAGAATGGTCCAAGCCTCTTTTGGCAACTATCAGTATTTTCTTGAGAACTTGAAGCTAGCTTATAATTACGGAAGCACTATCCTCAAGCATACTTTTGGAAAATGCAATTATAAGGGAGAATTGCTATAGTTTTTCTGGTCTTGTACAACACTAGTGTGAAGTTAGGTTCATGCAGGGGAACAGAGCTTCAAAGATTGCACATGCTCATAAATCATAGTTTTTTAAAATCGAGCTTTTATTGCACAGATGTATTTCCTTTATTATGTTGCTACTTTCGTTATTCCCCGTTCTTAAAATTGGCAAGAGCAGAATGATCATAGTGAATTTAACTAATGCATGAAACATACATCCAATTCTTGACTGCAACTGTATATTCTATGTCAGATAATGCATGTTGACAGAAGACGTTATAGTTACAATGGAGGGTGCGCTTTTAAAGCAAGGTGAAACACACGTATTTGAAAGATGTTTCCTTTTTTTTCCCTGAACTTAAACTTGGACCTCACACCACAAGCTATGTAAATAAATCCTGGCTACAATGAAAACAGACAGCTTGGAGGCTGCCACTATGTTACGTTGCCTTGTGGGATTACAGAAAGAATTCGGCAGGGCAAGCGGCCTTTCACAAAAGCATATTTAGAAGAAATAAAATTAAATGAGAGTCTGGCATGAACGTCCTCTCTTCCTTTGCTCATGGCTGCATGATATTTTGATAGCTGATCTCTTTGACACTGCATGGTTATGGTATTGTTAGACAGATACTTTGTGGTAGGATACTTCTGACTTGTATTTGGCCAGCTCCATCAACCTAGGAGGGTTTAGGTTTAACATGAAGGTGAGCGTACTAATAGGAAGTTAAAGTTGGGTGGTTAGAAAATAGTTTCATGATCTATTTCCTAACCTGTTCATGTGGTCCAGGAACTGTAAAATGTCCAGTTCTGGTTTAGTTGCATCCTGTATTTTAAGATGCAACTAAACCAGGACTAGGCATTTTACGTTTCATGGGCCACATCTGGCCCTTTGGCTGTCCTGGTCCAGCCCAAGTAAAGTCAAATGGAAATTAGAAATGAAATGCAAATAAGTGTATGCCATCAGCACAAATAAAACTGCATTTTTTTATTTTGAATGCAACTTTACATATGTGCATGTATGCATGCCTATGCACATTCACAGCCCTATTGGTTAGTTGTCCATAACAGTTCCAGGATTGCACATGACCCCTTGGGAAAATGAACTGCTTACTCCTGGACTGTATGGTACATTAGGAATTCCTGCAAGAAAACGAAGGAATTAGCTAATAAACCTAGGTCAGCTTTTATAGCCATCTTTCTAAATCCAATCTTTGATTTATTGGCTTCAGGTGCTATGGACAAAGCTAGCAAGAGAAATTCAATCCAAAAATTATCCCCACTTTCTTAGAACAAAACCATGGAAGGATACCTCTTCACAAACTTGGATTGAACTTAACAAACTTTGAAGTGTAAATGCATTCAGGAGATATCTACCAAGAGAGAGAAGTTGGGTTTTTTAGCTTCATAGCAACCTTGTGAGGTATACTTAGGAAAAGTGACTCATTTTCAAAACAGGCAAGGGAGAAATGAGTTGGCAATAGGAAGACTGATGAAATAATTAAGTCCAAATAACTCTCTGGCTCACTATATATTTATGAATTACATATACTGTATATGCAAAGTTTTGAAGTCAGTGTAAGCAGTTCTGCCTGGTTTTTAACTGGCCTTCTATTTCTGCATAGCCCAGGAAATAGTTTGAGGACAACAAATTTCCCTTGCTATTTCCACAGTACTTAACTTGTGAACTACTATATGTTTATTCTTAAATAATAATAAGAGAACACAATGGAAGCTATTTAAGAGCTACTTTAAATTTGTATATTTTGGTCCTTAAAAATAGATTTCTTGGCCTTGAAGTATGCTGAGAAAGTTCCCTGCAATGTGTAAAAGTTGGACTTCATGACTGCCATCACGCTTCTGACACACTTCTGACACTTACATTCTATCCTATAAGCTCCAGATATCATGAACAAGGACAAAGGATTATATGAATTGCAATCCATACTGTGAGATTCATGGCCCCTCTTTGTGGACCATAAATCACATTTGTACAAGGAAGTCTTTGACCTACGACCAGTCACTAAGTGAAAAAGGACTTAAGATCTGGTTTCAAAGTTTTGATGTTGTCCCGTTCCCCCCCCCCCCAGTCATATAATCACATTTTGGTACTTGGCAACTGGCTTGCCTTTACAGCTGTTTGCAGACCCCTTGAAGATCCACGAGATAAAGTAAGTGAGATTTGTGATGGTCTTGCTGAAAACTGATGTTTACTTCTGGTTTCAGGCAAAAAAAAACATATAGCAAATGGGGTTCGCTTAATGACTGTGGCATTAATTTAATGACCATTGGGAAAAAAATAACAAAGGTATATTCCCATGTTGATCTGCATTATAAGTGTCATGACTTAACGATCATAAATGCCAGCTCAGTTATGGTTGTAAGACAAAGACTATCTATAAAGGCAAACACACGTCTATATGAGTTGTTGTTCTTTAAAGGACAGTGGGTGATGTAACAATTTGGATTTAAGAAATTGTCTTAGATGATGGCATCTTTGACCTAACTCTACAACTGTATTATATTAGGCTGGCTGAGATTGTCTATAATTTTGTAAAAATCCTGTAACATTGTCCAAATGGCACTGCTGTCTGCATTGAAACTTGGCATTTTCTATTATAAACCATGTCTTTCAACTAGTAGATTGGATATGTAAGGCCAGAATGCTTTTTTTGTTTAAAAAAAATGCTGCATAAGGACCACACAGTGTGAATAATCCTTTGAGAGCCAGTTTGGTATGGTGGTTAAGGAACCGGATTAGAAACTGGAAGACCATGAATTCTAATTCTCTCTTAGGCATGGAAGTCAGCTGGGTGACCTGGACTAGCACTCTCTCTCAGGCCAACACACCTCAAAAAGTAGATATTATGGAAAGGAAAGAATAGGAGAAGGAAAGGGAGTGTTACATATGCCATGTTCAGTTGTTCAAATTATGAATGGCAAAGAAAGAAGAAGAGAAGGGAAGGGAAAGGAAGGGGAGGGAAGGAAAGGAAAGGAAAGGACCTTTCCTAAGAGCCATGGTGGTGCAGTATTGCAGGCTAATTCACTGTTCACTAACAGGAGTTTGATTCTGACTACGTCAAGTTTGACTCAGCCTTCCATTCTTCTGAGGTCGGTAAAAATGAGGACCCAAATTGTTGGGAGCAATATGCTGACTCTATAGACTGCTTAAAGAGGGTTGTAAAGCACTATAAAGTGGTATATAAGTCTAAGTGCTATTGCTATTGCTATTACAAAAAGAGAGGAGAGGAAGAAAGGTGGGTGGGGGCTAGAAGCAATTGCAGCAGTAACTTCAGAGGATTTCCAAAGGCCTTCAAGCTCCATTTGATTATTAAAGCAACATCCCTGCAATTCTTTAAGCCTCACTCAGTGTTTTAGATGATGAAGCAGCTTATGGATCCATTCCAGAAGGCAGCTTTCAATGGAGCTGTCAAATATTATAATCTAAGTACTTAGAAAAAATCACGGACAAAAAGAAGAAAGCAGCAACAACAGGCAGAAAAGATAGGAGCAACTAATTTTATAACAGACATAATGTGCATTTTCAAATTCTCATTTTTGAAATTAAAGGTCCAGGACAAGCCTCCAAAACAGGGATCTTTGTGCTGCCATGAAGTCCAGCTACTGAGTTTATTTATTTATTATTATTATTATTTTTTAAAAATAAGATTTTATTTTAAACTCGAAAAGGAAGAAAAACCCCAAATAGTAATAAATAAAAAGTAGGGAAGAAAAAAAAGCAATAGAAAGCAAAAAGTGCAAGAAAAGAAAAAAAAAGTGGAAGAAAAATATAAAATACAAACAAGTGGGTTCCAGTATTCTTCACAGCAGTTATACGTACAATTATATTTTCACCTATCTCTCTAAAGTTTAAACTCTCTCTCCTTTCTAGAATCTATTCTGAATATCAAAGCTATAAATCACAAATTTATTTTTCCTATTTTTCACTTAAAGTCCCTAAGTGGTTTCCAATCACCAATAAATTTAGATAGTGTCTTTTATCTAGTCAAATAAGTTAATTTATCTACCATAGCAAGATCTGTCAATTTTACCAACCACTTCTCCATTGTGGCTAGTGTCAAATCTTTCCATCTTTATATATATAATTATCTTAGTAGAGTACTGATATACTACAATGATTTTCCATATATTTTTTTTCTAATTGTTCGCACTAAAAAACAACAAAAAATTGTTCGCCCTAAAAAAAAATAACTCTGGCATCAGTTTAATACCAATCTTTAAAATCCTCTCTATCGAAGTATATATTAAAATCCAAAACCTTTGAGCTTTTTTACACATCCACCAAGCATGTTAAAATATCCTTTCATGCTGTTGACGTTTGCAATGCTGTATATATTTGAATAGTGTACATAATTTTATAAAAATTCTCTTCAAGATCAAAACAGCATAAATTTCAACTCTTATAACCATATTTTTCCCTTTGAGCCAGCTGTATATAATATGGTATAACCAAATTCTTAACCCACTTTATAGTGCATTATTTAACCTGTTCTTCCTGTTTCAAATTTCAACAAAAGTTGATACAACTTAGCAATTACATGTTCATCATCAGTACACAATTGTACTATACTTCAAAATAGGTCTTTTCTCCACAACATCTTTTTTTTTATTTGAATCTTTCTGGTAGCTATAAGTAGGAAAATCATTAAAAACTATGTCTTTCTGTTAGGAAACACTTTCTTGATTTAATTTTAATTTTTCCTTGATGGCTTTTCCAATAATTTCCAACATGCCAACTATTTGTCCTCATCTGCTGTTTCTCTTCTATGATATGCTTGACCTGAGGTCCCTAAGAGTGTTTTGGGCCAGAACCTGGATTTATATCTATTAAATATTCTCAATATGGGCAGGTCTAATAAAACAATTTTTGAACTACATATTAACTTTCTTATACCATAAATATTCAAGCCATCATCATGTTCTTCTAACTCTAAAAGTTTCTAAAAGCTTCTCAGCTGCACTCATATATTTTTTTCATACATGCCAAACAAGCAGTGAAATACAATTTCAAATCAGGTAAACCCAACCCTCCTCTTTCATTTGCATGGTGAAGATGAACTAAAAACCATGTTGGCTGGGGAATTATGGAAGTTGTACGCATCTTAAAAGTTGTCCAATTTGAAAAACACTGATTTACACTATTAATAATAAGACGTAAATTTCCATACGATAAGTTTTTAAAGTCCTGATTCAAAGAGGACCTTGGGGCTTTCTCTAGTTTCATGGCAGAAAGATTAAAGTTTCTTCAATCTTAAAAAGCAGTAATAGGAAAGCTCATCTAAATGGAGCAGGAAAATCTGATGGGCATGTGGTATATAAACCAGTGATTTTATTTTGCAATCTTGTCGAACACTGGTGACCAAATTCTCAAGACCATTAGAATTTTACATCAGAGTCCGTTGGAGATTGCTAAAAATATTTCTGAACATTCAGAATTATTTGGGTAGAAGGGGATATTTATGTCGAACAAAGGCTTCCTTATAGCTCTTATCTCGGTACATTTGGAGAATAGTAAGGCGTAAATGTTGTTGAGGTGTCTATAAATGTAAGAAGTGTTTCAAGAATGATGGATGTCAGTCTTACTAGCTTTTGGGGAGAACGGCAATTTATGACATGTTAAGGATAAACGGTTGGATTATATTTCTGAAAAACATGTTCCATCAGGTAAAATCATTGTGATTATAGGCTCTAGTAGTTTAAGCAAGGAAGTTATGCACTAAAAGGTTGAAATTGTAAAACACATATGCTTGTACTTAACTGCTAATCCTTCTCTGTATCTATGTTGAATAAACTACAAGAAGATGAGAGAGGGAGAGGGGGGGGAAAATCTCCTCCTTGGCATTCAACAATAAAGAGCATAATGGCATGTTGTTTCATCTTAATAAACAAAGACTGCAGCACTGTTTTCTTTCAAAATGAACCATACTGGTCTTTCTATTCTGTCTTCACTGGGGAATTCAATTTAAAATATTGACTAATTTAATTGGTTTCAATGGGAAGAAAGTACACATCAGGAACTAAGATGTGTTTAAATTTGGCTGGCCTGCACCTCGATTTCATATTTTCACGTCACCCCCTTTTTTCCACTGTGGAAATATGCATCTTAGCTTGAACAATGTTTACAGTCTGTAACAGTTACCCATGTTTTTTGAAATTCCTGTGGCAGAAAACATTTTGTGGGTAAATTTATTTCAAAGAAAGCAAATGTTTTGGTACCTTAAAATAAAATAAAATAAAATAGATGTATTTATTACTACTGGTGCAATGTACTGTATATCAAAAGATAACAGTCAAGCAATTACTACATGAGCTCATCAACAAGTTGGAAAAACGCCTTGCAGGATGAAAAATTGCCACACAATATCCTTTATGGCACTAGATATCTTGCCAATGAAAAGCATGTGCCAAAATCTTCAGGATGAGGTAAAAATTGTCTCCGTTACTTCATTAAAAAAAATACTATTTTTTTTTTTGAATAACACTGTTTTGTTCTTGCCATTAGTAAATTCTTCCACGGATCTTTTGAAGGTTAACTCCAGCTATTCACATCTTTGTGATTTGCTTTATTTTGTTTTAAAGTGTCTATTTTTAGAGACCCTTTTCTAAATATTACTGTTTTCACAGATTTTTTCTGTTGGAAAATGAAGGCAGTCTTGCATTACCATATATGAAATGAACAGTCAGGGGATAAACATTTCTCTTTACCATTTTTCAGTTGCACTTGTACTGTACAGTTGTTTGTGAGTGAGCAGGTAAAATGACTTATTCAAGCAGGATTTTTTAAAGTTGGAAAAATATGCATAATTTTAGAACATTTATGCTCACCATAGGACTCTTCGTCCAAGGGTGTAAACTTTATACGATAACTTGAAGTGAATAATATTTGAGGAACAGAAAAAGGACGGCAAACTCAGCTTTCTTCTTTCAAAGCTACCTTGTGAAAACTTTGAACCTGCAGAAAACAGGATAGCGTTCATTGCTTTAAATGTGCAATATTAGTAATGTCAGAGTCATGTAATGAGTAATCATCTTGTTCTGGTCTTTCCATTTGAAATGCTGGCTGGCAAACTTTTCTGACACATTCATCTTGCAGACATCCTCTTTTCCCGTGCCCCTGGCCCCCCACCAAAAAACCCCCACCCCCAAACCTTAAGGAATTTCAAGTCGTCTGCCTTCCTATGGGTTGCATTCAACAGAAGGTTTATCAGATCAACTGTCTTGTAAGTTGGGCTTTAAATTACCTAGAAAACAAGATTGTGTTTAGTTAAACTAAGCGTTCTGAAAAACCTTCTGTGCGGAAAAAGCAGTTCCAACATTCATTTATGTAAATTATTCCAGACATTGACTCTGTCTAAAATTTCTTCAGCAATTGGATTTACAGCTTAATAAAATAAAATGTGGAACTCTCCCTTCCCCAAAGAGCCCTTCTAGTTCATAATAGCAATGTACCACAGTAAATTACTCTTGTCATTAAAAATGCAAATAGACCTTAGTAACTGACTTTAAATTTTATCACAGATTTTAGTGCTACTTTCCTTTCTTTTCCTGAATGAATTTGTGGAGATTGGGTATTTAATCAGGCCTCTACATCTTATTCTATTAATGGTTCTCTTTTCCCTCGTTAACCAGCATGACATTCCTTTGACAAGCCAACTACATTTTATTTACATTACTTGCCTGTGGATTATTGTATCTGTACAAAGATGTAAATATCCAGGCAAACCTCACACAAGATTTACGTGATTTGGGCGATGGAAGGATATTCAATGCATACAAACCCCAACGCATGAAAAATTAATATCCCTAGCAAACCTTTCTTTCTATTGCAAATTAACCTTTTCTTTTGAGTTACCAAGTTGAAATACTTTTGTAAGGGAGAATATATATCATGCATACACTGTCCTGCTTCCCTCCCCCTGCCAACCATCCATGATTTACACTTTTTAAAGAAAATATAGTAAACAAAAACCAACATACTTGGGGAGAATTAACTTTTATGTCTAAGGCTTACAAGCGTTTTCATACTTGGTGGCTTGGTTGATCGCTTAATTTGAAAAACCCTTTGATAAAAGCAACAAATAGCAAGCACCTGAAATTAGTTCAAAATATATGACAAGGGAACATACTCCGCTAATCATATTACTTTAGGCCTACAGATGTGCTCTAAACATTTCTCTTTAACGTATATATCACAAAACTGTGGGGGGGTTTTTCTTCACAATGTCTTCTGAGATTTGAAGCAGATACTTCACCACTGATCATATTTGATGTACGGATTTTGATTTTTGCTGATTAGAAACTTTTGGAGTAAACAGATCAAGAGTTCCACAAAGCTTTTCATAAATATAACTGGAGTCGATCAATCTCTGGCAGGGTCCTTGTGATTTATAACTATGTATGTGATCGTCCCCTCAGGGAGTTCCGGCTTAGCTCTGCCTTTCATGTAGGGTCTCGCTTAGCGTTCCATTAAAAGAAATGATCTAATATTGAAAAAAGTCAACTCACTACCCCTTGCAAAGATCCAAGCAAATAAACCCCGAAGTTTGGCTTTTAGACCCTTCCAGCACCAGACAAAGGCTGACCCGGGTCCATAGGCGTTTGCTCGCTGACTTTCTTTCGGAAGTCACTTTTGATCGGAGTGCAAGGCCACATCGGAGGAGAACCATGGGCTCCCACATCCCTTTGGATGCTGCCGGCGAGAGAAGTACTCCCAACTACTACACCTCCCATCCCAATAGGGTGGAAAAGTAAAGTCCTTGAGAAGATGCCACAGAAAAAAAACTCCGGGGCTTCTATCCCAAGAGGCGCGATACGACGGAACAGCAAGAGAAACCAGCCATGATTCAAGGCGGAGCCATGGCTTGGAGCACATGCCTCGCATGCAAGCGCTCCCATC
>JANHFL010008406.1:11384-25012 GCA_032468155.1 Oxyrhabdium leporinum
ATCACAATGAATGGAGAAGTGCAAACTTCCTAGCATTTCAAGAAGGAAAGATTGTAGTAACTTCTGATAAACAGAGTGAGGAAGCTGGTGGGCTGGTGTGTTATTAAAGTTCCCAAGAAGGGGTTTTTCTTTTGGTGAGGGTGCTTTCAAACTTGACACTTTGTATCCCATGGGTCTCTTTTCTCCACCTTCCCTCCTCTGATCTTTGCCTTTGATCCTAGGAGAATGCTTGCTAGATCTCAGTAGCATTTTTAAGTTGACGGGTTCTCTTTAGCGAGGAGGGCTTCCCCTTTGACGATTTATGTGGGCTCCCTTTGTTATTCTTCTGGTAAACAGGGTGCTTTCAAAGTTGGGGGGGAGGAAGAAGTTATATTTATGCATGTACACATGTTATATGTGTACACTATTTTCCTTTCCTTCAGCACATACAAACCTCTGAATTCCTTGGATTGAAAAGATTGATAGAAAGAGAATAGTCAACGAACAAATGATGGGGAGTAAATCAGAGAGAGATCTCATAAAGATTTGCTTTACCATTCTGATGAAAGTTAGCAAGACATTTTGGAAAGTTGGAAGAAAATATAGTGTGTGTGTGCGCGCGCGTGCGGAGGGGGAGGGTAGAATACAAAATTGGAAGAAAACTTAGTTAAGTAAAAGACTGTCTGTTTGCAGTGTCTAGCACTTTCCTGAATACCACACCAAGTTTACTTGTTGTAGTAAACAATCACACACTCAGAATGGCTGAAAAGAAAATGGGAGAGCTTTTGATAAATCATTGGCACAATATTTATATTATTACGGTTAATGTTTTAATTTGGTGTTTTATCTCCTCTCCCCCCTTTATACACATTAAAAAGGAATCTCCCAACTATTGCATTGGAAATAGTTGATATATTATTCTTTTGTTCTATGCGACTTGAAAAATATCGTAAGAATTGAAATATTGGTGAAGTTTTTAAAAAAAAATCAAAAGCTCAAGTTACCATATAAAGTGCAAATGAGCGATAAAGGTTTATTGCAGAAAACAATACAAAAATGTACAGTAGAGTTTCCTGAACAAGAAGGCAATCTTTGTCCTCATGTTTGCAATATGTCTGTTAGGTGAGAAAATCCTTTCAAATATTTCACTAACTCGGCATATTAAAAATCATTAAAAAAAAACACCCTTTAAACTTTGTTTTTGCTAAGTCTTCTGGCTCATGCAAATAAACTCATGAGAACACCAACTATTTCCTGTAAATCGTGATGCTGACAAAACGGTCTGGAAATGCTATCAACGTTTTGTAAGTTTTTTTTTTTTTATGACTAGTAGTGAAAGTTTGTTACAAACTTGGCTAACACAAACAAATGGAATACTTTAGCCCCTTTCCCCCCTTAAAAAACACACACACACAGAGGGGTCATTATGTTCTTTTAAAAAGGTACAACACTAGTTAAATTGTGGATTATGCATTTACCAGAGAGAGAGAGAGGCGCCTGTGCAGCTGCTTAACTTCATCTAAACCCTAAAATCTCTCTTGCACCATATGCTTAAATTTGCATGATGCAATTTAGAGATGGAATTTTCTTCCTATATTGCTGTGTTGTTTCTTAAATGTGGTGTGGGAGAGGAACGAAGAAGATAAATACATTTTTTTTATCAGTTAGGATTCTATAAAGATATAACTTAAAGCCTATAAATGACTTCTTAGTTTTTCCAGCTTCCAATTCTTTGATTTAGGAGGGGGTGTCAGGTTCTTTTTTGAAACCTTTGATTTCAAACATGCATGTTTTCCTTTCTGGAATTCAAGCAAGCCTCACAGTGAAATTCTCCATAGGACTTCGGTGGGATTTTCTATGAATTAAGAGTAGTCTTGAGATGTAAGGCCTTGCGCCAATTTAACCACAAATTTTTGAATTAGTTTTTAAATGCATAAAATACGCAGTGCCTTTCTGAGATCTTTGCGGAATAGCATAGTACATACTTTATAAACAAGAATGAGAGTCAGCTTTTATGGATGTACATATGTGTGCTTATATGCACACAATACATATCTCTGTATTTTTTTTCCTCTATAACATCTGATTTATCCATTTGCAATATGGGACTGAGCGTATCGACTCAAAAGTAAGTCCTGCCATTTACTGATGTACTCTTCTGTAGGCAGAACATTGCAGCCTTAACTAATCTTTTATGGTGCTTTATGTTTGTGACATATATGTGCGTATATACTATATGTCCATATAGAGCATTTCTATACTCTAGTCCTGTTAATAAAAAATGTAAAAACAGCCTTCTTTGTAAAATGATTTTTTTCTGGTAGTTCTTCATTCAGACCATATTTTATTTTCCATGCAGACAGACGGGCTTCGGGAATTCCTTAACGTTTTTCAAACATTAAGGTCAGATGAACTAATTACTTCTTGTTCTTAAGGTATCTAGAGATAGTTGGGATAAATTACTCTTTTGCAGTTAGGAATCTGAAAAATTAATAATTCCAAAAACCGGATCATTCGGGGAAAATATTTATTAATGGTTTTCAACATTGCCATTAAGCTTGCTTCCATAGTAAAGGCTTTAAAAATCATGTATACTTCAATAGATATTAAGATACTAATATCTGACAGCAATCAAAAGTATATCTTTTATCAAACACAATCAGTTCTTACCTGTACGATACTGGCAGAGCTGATTGTCATAATGGTTTATGAGTCACACAACACCTTGTTATAAAGTAAAATAATTAGGGAAGCTAACTATAAAGTATTTTAACTCCGTCCAATTTGGATTTTTGGGAAAAAAGTCTGTAGAAAAGTGAAATAAAATTTGTTGTGATACGTCTAATGTGCTTGGAACTCAAACTCAACCTAGAAACTTGTGGGCTAGGAAAATTTAAGTTTTTGGAGAATGTAATAAATGGATTTTTTTTTAAAAATGCAAATCATCTTTCACGTTAGTTTGGAATCAATGTATTAATTTTAGATCTTGCTATATTGTAAAGTTTGAGGTTTTGCATACTGCTTAAGTGGATACAAAGAGGTCAGCCATTCCATCAGACTGATTTAAGTCCCTGTTGATATTAGCCTTCATTTAATTTTGTTTTTTCAAGAAAAGTAGTGCAAATTTGCATTTCTTGGGGCTTTTGGTTAAATTTTCTGTCCAAAATATTACATCTTACATTACAAAATGGAATTGATTAAAATCAGGCCTGTACATTTTTGAAAGACGTGTAAGAAATTGTTGACTATGAACATTTTTTAGGTGGCTAAGTTAAAGAATTTTGCGTAATTTTTGATTTCTGCGATGTCTGTTGGTTGATTCAATTTCATCTGATTATTCACCTCTTTCTGTAAACTTTATGGAGTTTACATTTAACGATATTAGTATCTCTTCAGAGATATTGGTGAAAAATTCTATTTGAGCATAAGCTTCTTTAATATTTGATTTTTCATTTCCTACTTGAATAACGTACTAAAATGAGGCTCCAAAATAAATATATTCAATATTAATACTACACCCTGAAGATTAGTGCACTCTATTTTTATGATTAGACAATCCGAATACTTTTGGATTATAGCATTGATTAAATCCCAAAAAGAACAATTTTTGAAAATTATCAATTATTATTGAGTCTTGGAAAAGTTGGAAACTACTATTATTGTCCCTTTTGCCTATGTGTTGCTTTTTTAAAAAAAGAACATTGAAAAAACTGTATATTTTCAACTTCCTTCTTATATATTGTTGCAACAGAATTATGATTTAGATTTGACAGTAAAATCTCCACCCAAATATATTCTATTTCGGTAGTTTCATCACTGTTGTCAATAAGGATAGAAAAGAAACCCAACTATCTTGTCATACTTTTGTAAACAGTAATAAATGGTTTTTTTTTAAATATAGTTGTGCCTTAAAGCTCCAGCATTAATTAATTACACAATAATACACATTTTTATTCGAAGGTAATTTGACTATATATAGAGGTTTTCTCCTAGTTATAGTGCAGGTAGTAAATGAAAATTATTTCAGGTAAACATTGGTAGAATGTTTTAATCCGAATATATTAGAGATACATCTGAATGTAGAATAAACACCAATAAACAGAGAGGAATATTCTTCGGAGTAAACACATACAGGCTTGTAGTGCGAATCCTAGCAATCTATTATTAATCTCATCTCAAACTAACTTATTGCCAGTAAAAAAATTCTCAAAACTGAAAAAAACTTTATAATAATTCTGAAGTGTCTTGATTGAGGTAGATTCAACAAAAAATCAATATACATTTTTAGCGAATATCTTATAGTCAGTTTAAAAAAAAATAAAATTGTTTTTACAATAATAGAAGTATCTTCGAAGAAAACTTTACCCATCTTTGGTGGGTGCATTTTGCTGTCTTACAGCTTTATCTCAGACATTTTACTTGTTCATTATTTAAAACGATACTGTAGTGTGCTATGATAGTTGCAAATTATATGGCCCAGTGCCCCATTTTTATGAAGAACTGGAATCTCTTCTATGAAAACCAATCAGGGAGAAGAGCTGGAGTGGGATAGTTAGAAAATCCTTATTTATTTGCATTTATTCTATTTTAATACCCTTCTTTGCTTCTAACAAATGTATTCCAGTTAATTGGGTTTATCATTTTTATGTGAAGTAATTACTCGCACTTTGCAAGATCTATATCTATGCTAGCTGTCTACTGAGTTAGATTAAAATATTGTAAATGTGGTTTAATATATTTCTCAATATCAATATCCGTGGAAAGCTTTTGCTGTTTAGAATGACGCTATATAAATTCTCATAACTTTCTAATCGAACTTGTAAACGTGGTAGAATATGTATTGCTCCAGCGTCAAGAAATATCAATGAATGTTTCTAAGCAGAAAACACACAAACATACTTTATGAGATGTATGTAATTTTATGGATTTATTACTTCATTCTAAAAAGAGCTTTCTATATTAAACGATTCATTGAAACACCTTGATACAGTTAGTTGAATGTGTTCAATCCTTTTAGTTTTATCTACACACACACATGCACACACACACACACAGACACAGACATTTCCAATCTGTAGAATTTCCTGTAGAAGAAATTGTTCGCCTTCTAAATACAGAACTACTCCTTTCCCCCCACCCTCTGAGATGTAAAACATTTCTCTCTTCGTGAAGCATTTCTATATTTTCTTGCAAAAATGTGGCATGTGCTTTTTATAAACCTGCAATCAACCCTTTATAAGAGGGGTAGACACCTTCCTTGGTGGCTTTATTTATACAGAAGGAAACTTTCGTTCGCTCTCATTCTTTTGGTCTTTTTCCCTTGTTTTCTTTAAGCCGATTGACGTAATGCCAAACTTTGTTTTAACAGAACAGACAGAAGTAATTGGTAGCTTTTAACTTTTAATAATGTTCAAGATTTGTTTTAGTGGCCTAACTGCTATTTTGTTTAAAGAAAAGTGAACAAAAACTGGGCTTGAAGCCTGAAGTAAGACCCTATTGATGCAGTTATTTTTAATTCTTGCTATTATTTTTTTTACAAAATGCTTTCCTGATGAGCTTTGCTGTAGTTCTCCAAATGCGCTTTTGTGAATATCAGTGCATTTCAGGTTATGACAACATAAACTACTTAGGAAAAAAAGAAAGCAAAATCTCCCCGCAAAGTTTTGAAATGCATTATTACTTCTCCCCGTTTGCTCCTCCTCCTAAATCTGAGAATTGATAAGTAATTGGATTAGTCATTTCTTACTCTTGACCAACTGAAACTCCTCTTTTAAAACAAAACAAATATTTTTACACCTGTTAATGTAAGTTAAAAAAAATGTAAACAAAAGAGGGGAGCATTGCAAAGAGAAAGGACCATTCAATTCCATATCGGCCAAACACCATTACAATAAATGCATTAATTCTTCCTTTTTCTCTCCTTTGTTCCAATCCCACTCATTAGTAACCCTCTTCATCATGCAAAGCTGATGATTTCTGAGAAGGAGAATATGCAGCTCTTTAAAATACACTGCATTTAATGGGATTATCTGGACAAACCCAAACAATTTTCAGATACAGTATTTATGGTATGTTGTACAGTTAGACTTTTCACACCGACAGAAACATCTGTCTGTGCCCAGATTAGACAAGAGACAACTTGGTGAAGCTGAGGTTGGTGTGACTACATATGTTGGCAAACCTGAGTTATCTGTCAAAGGGCAAGTCAGCTTCTGCCAGTTTTTCCTTCCTTCAGGAGAGGTACTCCACCCTATCAAAGGGACCCCACCCAGAGTGGAAAACTATAATTCAGTGGCACCATTCTTTCAAATGTCAGCTCTCCCTACGCTTCCATCCCTACACTTAACTTGTCTCGGTCTTTACTTTCATTTCAACATCATTCTATGCAAGAACTTTTTTTCATCTCAGGACAATGTTTTTCCAATTCTCATTTAGAGGGATAACTTCTTTTGGGATTAATGCTCTAGCTTTAAGTTCCACTAGTGAACGCAGTTTCAGACATTTTGGGAAAGTCTTTTCAACTGTATTTTAGGTTATATTGTAAAAGTATATTATTAAAGTCATTTAATTTTATTATAAAACCTAAAAATGTAATGAGAGGTTTTCTAATTTTTCATTCATGCACTTGTATCAAGAGTTGTTAAAGATTGAAATTGTGTTTATGATTTAGGTTTCTGTCTTTTTTGAAGATTATGGGAAAGATCTGTTTAATCTTAGTATTTAATGTTGACTGATACATAGATCACGTTGTATGTAAACTATTGTTTATATATATGTGTGTGTGTGTGTGTGTGTTGACTGTGTGTTGACTGTGTGTGTATTGTATGTATGTGAACTCAGTCTAAATGCAAGATAAATACCATACAATATTACACACATACACACGCATGAATCTGCAGTTATTACTCTGATTTGATTTAATTTTATTCAGTTTTAAAATTTGAAAACAGTCTAATTCCCAAAGTTAGAGATAATATAACATTTCTGATTTAATTTTGATAGACTAGTTTCTAGATACAGGTTTTAGTAAAAGTGAATGGGTGTTCTTATGAATATGTTCAGTTTAGAGAGTGATTGCTTTATCCCATTTTAAAAATAACACAAATTTTCCACCTTTCCAAGCAAAAATTTGATGAGAAATCTTGGGGGAAAAATAGCTTGGGTAAAAGATACAGAATAAGAATGCTGTTCTCTTCCCAGGATTGATAGTTTATTTGTGACTCTCAAAATCTGTAAATGAAAGATGATGTAAAAAGTTCATCAGTCGAACTTAAGTTCCTGTAGAAGATTTACTTAAATGCTGTGTTTCAGTTTTGCCTCAAACCATTTGAAACCATCTCTGTATCCAAGAATCTACCATTTCTGGGTTCCTGAGAGATTAAGTATGACAGTTTGTATTATATAATGAACAGCAGTATTGTTTGAACAAAGGTAGCATATTTTGATTTGCGTACATATTTTCCTCTGGCAGTTGGCAGTAATCTTGCACTAAAGTGAAGGGTTTAAACATCCCTTAGTTTGGAACATATAGCACAGACACTGGTGTGGTTTTTAAAATCAAGGAATTTTACCTATATTGTGTGAATGTACAATATTGTAAGTAAACAGAATACAATGTAAATTTCTTTCTCTCATGCCTACTCTTAACTTATTATAGGTTTCATATCTATCTACTCACAGTTTTTACAATGATCTTAAATTTAATTTCAGTATTAGTTTCGTATTTTGTGCTTTTATGAAAACAGCAAGTGTAGAATGAATATATCAAAACTTAAACTTTCCAATTGTTGGCACGGTTACCGAAAGTATTAAAAATGTAGTTTTGCTTTTCTCATCAAAGTTTCAGAATTATTATTAGCTACTGTAGCAGCTTCTTATCCACGATAAGATGATATTATTTAACATTTTTTTTAATATATGATTTTTCACACTACCACAACCACAGAGTTGGTAAATACATATGCAGAGATGGGTTGTGAAAAAAATAAGAAACTCAGAGAAGCTGTATATGCTTGTGTAAGTTATATGTCTGGTGTCAAAAACAGATCACTATAACACGCAGGACATTATTTAGATTTAAATAGGCTTAACCAATCACTTTTTAAAATAGGCAAACAAATTTCCCCTTGTTGACCTCTCTAGACAAAAATCTGAGAAGAGTGATGAGATTTCTATTGCCCTGAAGGTCAGATGGCGTTGACTCCATTGGGGAAATAGGAAAGTGAATTCCTGAATGAATAGCTCTCTTGGAAAGCAAGTTCTCCCACCAAAACTCCAGATGTTCAGATTGCTATAGCACAGCTTTCTTCTGGATATTTGCCAGATATCTTCTTTTATCAAAGACAGCATCACAAACAGCCTGCATTATTGTCACTGCTCTTTGAACTAACTGTAGAGTGGTCCTTATGATATTATGCTATTATTTGCGTATTCCTTATTTTTTTGTTTTGGGTTACTTGAGTACCCACGGGACTCTAAAAATGTTGCTATTTATGTATGGAAATAAATGAAAACAAAAGATATAGGTATCTAAATTATCCGACATAATACAGCATTCCATAGTTCTACTGTGACATCTCTACTAATTTAGTATTTATTTTGACAGTTTCGAATATAGTATTACATGCATAAATAAAATGCCCAGTGCATATCAAGGTATGTGGGTTTTTTGGTATGAGTTGAGATTTGTATTGAAATCCTTCTTTAGGTATTATAGGCAAGCATTATGGTATTTTTATGCAAGCAATAATTTGAGGGGGTTTTTAAATTTATACTTGGCAGCCAAAAACACTGAAAAAATAAGTTGCTTGAAAAATTAATTTGTATGCATTATCCGAATTTGCTTACAATTTGTTTAATTCAGTTTTAACCAAACTTTTTAACTTGGCCAGTTTTGGTGAGAATCTTATTAAAATATCTGCTTTAATGGACAATGAATAAAGAATTGACTATGAATCTAAGTCGGATTTAAACAGACCATGTGATATATATTCATGTCATTTTGCTTCTTCCATTAAATTGAGAAACATCAAATTATGCAATGCGATTGTGTGTGTGTGTGTGTGTGTGTGTGTGGGTACACACATGGAAAGAGAGAGAGAGAGAGAGAGAGAGAGAAGCGATCAGTGAATGACACATAATACTTGAACATTTGGGAAATACATTTTTGTTTTTCGCTTCTAAGAACTTTGGCTGTAATACTGAGCAAGAGTCCTATATTTTTTCTCAGTATGAAATGCAGACAGAAAGATAGAGAATGAAACACATTTTTTTTTCTAATGAGCAAAAATGAGCTAAGTTGTTTTTTTTTTGTACTGTTAGGTAGTAAAAAACTTTTGATTAACAAAAAAAGTTATGCTTTTGTCCAATCCTTCCCCCTTTTCTGTCATTCTTTCCTGTGTTTTTATGGTATGTGGAAAGATAGATAAATGCATCTTTTCTAAAAATATATGCAAATTAAGCTTCCTAATTTGGACCTGTTTTAAAAAACGGAAAACACTAATTTTGCTCTGTCGAACTTTAAAACTAGGATGTCAAGGTGGTGGCCACAGTGGTATGATCAAAGCTTAGTTGTTTTTTTTTAATGTGTCAATTTAATAATTTTTCCATGATGTAATGAAAGTTTTGACTCTGGTAGTATTTGCGGCTAAAGTCATTCAGAAAAGGATGTCTGTTGGCATGGAAAAGTTGAGAAAATTTTCAGGGAGATTAGGTTTTATTCAGTGCTTTTACTGTACAGCTGTTTGTGAAAACAGGATACACCAATAAATAATGGCTTTGATGTTTATGTTTGAGTTGACTGCCTAAATTGTTTGATGAAGAAAAGAACAGTGATATGTTTTATGACACAGTTGGTTATGGAGAAAAAAAAATCAACAGTGTGAGGTGATACAGATTATTCCACATATATGTCATTTATCATGACTAATTAATGAAATAATTGCTGAAGAATTGAAAACTTCATATCGCCTACAGTTTACCTGAAAGTTGGTCCAATTGGTTTGAAGTAGTTTTTATCTTTTTGTAACTCTGGATTCAACCCAGTCTTTTGATTAAACAGATTTTACCTGATTTTCTGAGATACCCTGAATGAATCTCTAGCACTTTGTTTCATTATTTCCTTTTTATTATTATCTGTAAGAGTCGTTTTAGAACATCCGTGAGTTATTCAAGAGCAATCTTTGTCCTACCCTTAATATATGTGGATAATTTAACACAGGATCTGTCAGTTTTCCATTTTAATATAGGTGAATTTAATTAAGATGGCTAACTTCTCCTTTCACATTTAGTGTTAAATCTAGTTGTCTAGTGTCTGTCTGTCTATGTGATATCTTATTTCTGACTATCCCAGACCATCTGATTTATGCAATATAGCAATAGCACTTAGACTTATATACCGCCCCATAGTGCTTTACAGTACTCTCTGAACAGTTTATAATGTTAGTATACAACATCGTATACTAACAATCTGGGTCCTCATTTTACCAATCTTGAATGGAAGGCTGAATCAACCTTGAGCCCCATTAGGGTTGAACTCCAGGCTGTGTGCAAAGTGCAATACCCATTCTAAGTACAATGCCTTGGGGCTCCTGGCAAACTTGTACATAAAGGTTTAGAAATTTAAGTATTCCCAGAATTTGGGGCACTAGGATGCTAGTTATATGCTCCATAGAGACTTGATTTACAAAGAATGCCTGCCTCATCTATCTTCAAAAGTAGGTAACTAATGAACTTCTGGTTTTGTTAGTTAATAAGTTTGGTGCTCACTTAATGTCAGCTTTCCCCATCCCCCTTACATTCCAAGAAACTAGAAAGGCTCCCATTCCTTTATGTGGGCTAAGCCACCTTATGTGGGCTAAGCCACCTATTGATCATTGCCTTGGCTGCGGTTCTGCCTCTTATTTCCCAAGGTCATTCTCACATACCATTACAGTTAAGGCAAATCTGGAGAGTTCCAAGATGATGGAAGGCTGTATACCTTGATCTTGCATCTGAGGATTAATTAGCAGAAGCAATCAAAGGCCATAGATCTGATATTAACAAACATATCTGAAGGTATGAGGAGAAGAACTGTTACATTGACTATGATAAGGAAAGGTGTCTTAACAAATTACTAATACAAGAAACACATCTTGTGCTATATAATGTCAGGAAAATAAGGGTGAAAGACACAAGCCTGTTTGGCAGTTGCAACTATGATGAATTAAAACCCTCCATCAGTAGTTCCAGCTCTCCCTTCATGCCCTCCTAATATATTCCCTGAGGATCCAGATAATAGGTTCATCTAATTTAGCAGCGAGTTTCTGAAAGGTATTAGCTATTTATTTATAGGAAGTTTACAAGTATGTTAAGGCAACATCCCAACCCCATTATTTATTTCCTAGCCCTTGTTATTTATTTCTTTAATTTACTGCATATCTTATGGTTATTCAGTATAATTCTAGGTGAAATGCTTGCTCAGGTGATCCATTCATATCAACTAGCCCAGTCCCCTGGAGTAGAACATCACATGGCTACCTTGCTTGATATCTATTCTCTTGAACATCTCCTTCAGGAGAGACATTTCATTTATGCAATTATTTCCAATAAGACTTCCATTTAGTTTTGAATATTCAGGGCTCCAGATTACATGGAAGATATAAATTAAAGGATGTTTTTTTCCCTTCAAGCAGCATGTATAGAAGGGAGAGATTTAATTGGTTAATATTGGAACCAATTCAATCTGTACAAAGCCCTTAATGAGTCGGATAATTTATTGATTATATGCCATCAAACCAGTGTCTACTCCTAGTGACTGCATAGATAGCCTCTAAAATAATTTCCTTTAGACTGTTGGTGTATCCTTTCCTGTAGTAATTGACTTCATCCACTGGTTGTCCTTTTCCTCTCTTTCCTTCCACTCTTACCAATATTCAAGACTTCTCTAGAGACTAGGTCTTCACATAATACCTCCACAATGAGATACTTTTAATCTTCTCATTTGTTCCTCGACTGACAATTTTGCATTGATTTGTTCAATGATCCATTTGTTTGTTTTCCATGGAATTCCGCAGTTTGGCAGTTCAAGTCTCACTGGCTCAAGGTTGACCGGCTGACTGGCTCAGCCTTCCATCCTTCTGTGGTCGGTAAAATGAGGACCCAGATTGTTGGGGGAAATATGCTGACTCTATAAACCACTTAAAGAGGGCTGTAAAGCACTGTGAAGTGGTATATAAGTCTAAGTGCTATTGCTATTGCTATTCTCAGGAGTTTTCTCCAACATTGTTGTTAATACTCTTTCTATACTGCTTCTTCAAAGTCTAACTTTTGTTTTCAAAATGTGTCACAATCCCTAGTTGTCCTGTCTGAAGTCAAGTGTGTTTACTTTCAGATAGGTTGGTGGATCATGTATCTTCATACAATGTCCATGCATGCAGAGAATGCTGCTTTTTCCTAACAAAGCTAGCAACTGTTGACACTGTTCTTTGTGTCTGTTACTATGTCGCTATGAATTTGTATTGAAGACTGTTTTTTAGTCTTGTATAAATCATGCCTTTAAACAGCTATAATGGGGGAACTAGAAAAAGGTAATATTTTGGTTTAAAAAACCCTCTATCATTGGATTTTCATAGGCAGAAATTGTGTATGCATTTATTTATGAGTAAATGCATTAGATCAGTGGGATTTTTTCCTCTGCTTGAGCATGCACAGAAGTATCTGTCAAGTTAATAACTCAGTCATAACTATTAATGCATAATTAACAATAGTTGATGACATTACAAGCTTACTAATTTTTATTTAAAATAAAGATAAAGTACTTCTAGGTATTGTTAATGAAGATTACGGGGGTGGTAGTCTTGTGTTTTGCATGATCTCTAACCATGATGGCAAAAGTATTGGTTAAGTTATATCATTTTGGAACTGATGTTGAATAGCAGTGTATTTTTTCATTCAGTTTTTGAAATATACGGCATGTATTATGAATGGAAGAGTAGATTAAAAAAAAGAAAGGAGCCTTTTTTCTGAAGAAATTTAATGAGAACTATTAAAATGATATCAATTTAAAATGCATATATCCTTCTTAAAGGAGACCACTTTGTACTGAAGTTTGTACTTCAGAAAACCGCCAATAGAAATTCTGGAAATTTGAGCTGTGAGCAGGTTTTTAGTAGCTTTATTGCCACTAGAAATAGGTGAATGTCTTAAATGATCTCTAGTTTATTATGCATTTAGTACTGATGACAGACCAACGTTTTTAATAGTGCATGTGTATTAAGTGAAATTTGTTGAATTCAGTGGGATTTATGCACGCACAATAATACCGTAGACCATTGTTGGTATAGTGGTTAAGGCAACAGGGTAGAAACCAGGAGATTGTGAATTCTAGTTCTATTTCAGCCATGAAAGTTGGCTTGGTGACTTTGACTAGTCACTCTCTAAGCCCAACCCATGTTACAGAGTTGCTGTTGTGGAGAAAATAGGAGAAGGAAGAATTATTATATATGTTTGCTACCTTCAGTTATTTGTATAAATTGTAATGGCAGGATAATATCTGTCTGTCTGTCCATCTGTTGCCAGTGGAGTACCGGGTTCACTTTAAGATTCTGGTAATGATCTTTAAAGCGACCCATGGCATTGGTCCAGGATACCTGCAGGACCGCATCGTGTCC
>JANHFL010008406.1:27469-48931 GCA_032468155.1 Oxyrhabdium leporinum
AATACAAACTATTAATAATTTCCAAAAATGTTTTGTATCTACATTTAGAGAAACAAAACCTCTGTTGACCAAAACCTCCAGTTTTTCTCTGACAACATTCTTTCAAAATTAAAGTATAGGATAGGCATTCACTGGAAAGTTCATTTCAATATTTTGCATAAATCCTTTAAGACTAGCAAATTAAGTGAGAATATGGCTATCTATAAGAAATAAATAATATGTTAAGCCTGAATCTTCCATACCATTATTTGTGCATAAATTCCACTTTAAATTTTTTTAAAGACATGAAAAACTTTGAATTTGTTTTCTATGTTTGGTAACTAAATAAATCATGTGTTAGCTGAGTACTATAACTATTTAAAGGTTTTAGTGATTTAATTAATACCTTATAAAACCCTATTTAGAAGGATAAACATAGAAGTTGCTGGTTTTTTCCCCCTGTTCCTTATCTGTATAATAATTTTTGTCTTCAGTTTTTAAATTAGCTTTCCAAATCCAGGATTTTGGCAATTGCTAGTGAGCAAACTTAGAATTTTGAGCAAGTGGATTCAAACACAAAGTTTGTGGGCATCATGTTGCCAAAATCTGTCAAACTTGTGTTCTTCACCTTTGGGAGATTTTCACCGTATCTGATTATGAATTTATTTCTTATCATTGATTGGGATTTCCTTTCTTCAATTTGTGGGAAAACAATAAATCTCCATAAATGTTTTGCTTTTATGCTGATAGATGACAAAAACATTCGGGAGTCAATAAGGCTGGTAATATAGATCAAGACAATGGAAGCGGATAAATTTATTAATTCAGCACAGATTCTCCCAACCAGCAGGATGATTCTTTAAGCAGAAAATCATTGTTTGACAGTTTACTTTAACATGGAATGGACTCTACATTTAAATCTTAATTTCTTATGCTATATAATTCTTTTAAAATTAAAATTAGAATAAACAGAAATCTGAAAGTGTGGTGGTATAATCCAATTAATAATTTCTCTAGTTTTCAATCCAGACTACCTAAACAAAATAAAGATGCCTCTTGAAAACCAGTCAAAATATGGGTCTTGTCACTTAGTTGGTTAGGAAAATGCCTCTTCAAGCTTTGTTAATGTGATGTACTTACGCAGCAGGTAAAGAACTAAAGTGTGAAATTGTATCAATTCAAGCTAAAATGATACTGAAAAAGATGTTTCAGTAGAGAAGTATAATAACAACTGATGAGCTTAAGCTAAATTCAGCTTGATGGACATAATTGATAGCGGACATAAATATTAAGAGGAATGAAAATTAGTGGTGTCCATTCTAAGCATCCTAACTTCTCTAGCAGTACTTCCAGCATCCAAACAGCATTTAAGTACATCAATGGATAATAATAATAATAATAATAATAATAATAATAACAACAACAACAACAACAACTACTACTACTACTACTACTACTACTACATTAACCTATTTACAGCAATACAGTCTGCTCTACTTTCTTCGAATTCTTGTTAATTTCGGGTCTTCCAGGAATAGACAGTTCTGGTTTTTCCATTTTTGTTCTCTCTGTGAGGTCCCATCCTATATCATTTCGATTTTTCCCTTGACATTCAAGGAAGTATAAAACCAACTGTAAATTTCAGAAGTTCCTGAAGTGCTTGCCTGTCACACATAGAACATTGTTCCATGTATGATCAGATTGTGTGGTGTAGCAGTCCATTAGGCAAAAGATTAATGAGCGTGATACTTGTCTTGTGTTTAATTATCTTGTTATTGAAGCCATAATGATATTATACATAGGTTTTTTTTAAAATGAGAACTGGGTTGAAAATTAATCTTCAAATATAATTTCAGAACCAATAGTTTAAAAAAGCTAATATCTTAAAATAACCTGTGAACAATGTGGGTGTAGGTTTCTAGCTTTGATTGTGACATAATTTGTCATTATCTTAGTACCTAGAAAGGGTGGGTAACCCATATAAAAATCCCAGGATATTATTGATGAAATGATTAGATGGGCTCAGTTAAGACTAGGAATGATAGCAGTTAGACTTCAGGAAGTTTTCTGTTGCTGAAAATTATTTGTTAATAGTTTTCTATCTGTTAAAACTGCCTAATGCTGAAACATAGTGTCAGACACTTCTGGTACATCATTAGAGGACCATCTATGGTCCTCTCTAGAAGTTGAAGCCTGAAATAATCATCAGAATGCTCAGTGGACAAATCCAGATTAAAACATCACAGAGTAATTAATGGCTGCCTTGAATCTGCTTGAATGTATTTGCTGTATACGGAATATCTAGTTTAGCAACTAGAAGTAGTTACTTATTTTTTATGCCTTGCTTGTTGACTTCGCAATGGTTTCTGTTTGGCTACTTTGGGAACCAGGTTGTGAAATTAATACAGGGATGCTGACTGATCTGTAAAAATTCCTGTGGATTTTATAATTGGGTCATCACTTTCCCACACCAGATCCATAGGTAGGTATAAAGAAGAAACATTCATTTTTTTTTGGCCAGTTTGAATTATCCAGATAGTGGAAGAGCCAGTAAATATCTATCTGCTTTTCACAAACATGTAGGCATCAAATTTGTATATTGCCAGATTATAGAATATATAATATAGGTGTGATTATTTTTAATTTTTGGCAAGATGTGAAATGTTTCAGACATGATCAATAGATTGAGTAACTCTATCCGTGTGTGTGTGTGTTTATTTGATTGCCTAAAGAAGCCTATCCGATTGAAAGATTTCTGAGATATTTAGAAAAAATGAAGGTTCTTTTGTATGAAAGCAGCATGGCTGAATCATTCTTGTCTAAATTTTACTTTAAGATGTTTCCTTTCAATTTGTATGCAGTAGATTAAGACGGCCAAAATCTTAACATTGAATATATTCAGTACAATATTTATATATTAGTACTGAAATATGCGGCAAAAGAGTAATGGGTTAACAGGAGTGAAGATCTCTCAGGTAAACTGTAGCATTTTTCAAGAGCAGTGAAATGAACACAACTTTTTGGCGGGGGAAAGTTCCTTCGCTTTTAACTTAGAAGAGAAAGTGAATACTTTTATTTCTTAAATTGATTAGTGTAATTTACAGTAATACTAAATATTTTTTCTTTCTCCAATCACAAGGGCTCAGGATAGCTAAAAAAATCTATCAAAATATCTGTGATAATGATCTGAAATATTAAATAGACTTTAAAAAGGGAGTTTGATTTGGAGGAAATGTAGAAATCATAGGGTGGTGGTTTGCTATACTATTTTATTGTTATAATATGAAACTACTAATTGAGTATGATTAGATAAGAGATAAGATATATAGGATGTTTTTGTTCAAATGTACAAGAGTTTTGAGATTTGGGAATATTATGTTTTGAATGTATTAGATTTAGAACTCAGTTTTGATAAGTTTTTTCTCCCCAAAGTTGCTATCAAATCTGTTGTCTTTTAAAGAAATAAATACTAAATACTAAATAAATATTATTTTTTATTTTTTTAAACCCACATTTATTAGTTTTATAAATAACTCAAGTGGTAAGAATACCTAATTCTTTTTCCTCCTCCTATTCTTTCCCACAACAACCCTTTGAGGTGGGATGAGAGAATGTGACCGGCCCAAGGTCACCCAGCTAGCTTTCATGACTAAGGCGGGACTAGAACTCGTAGTGTCCTAGTGATTGGCCCAAAGTCACCCAGTTGGCTTTTATGGCTGAGATGGACTAGAACCCATAGTCTTCTGGTGATTGGCCAAAGTCACCCAACTGGCTTTCAAGGCTAAAGGAGGATTAGAAGTAACTTTTCCTGGTTTTTAGCCAGATGTGGTCCAGCCTGACTTTGGGCTCTCTTCTTAATGCCAGTGTCAGGTCCGTCTTTGGCTGGTCATCTGCTAATGTCTATTGAAATTATTAAGCCTCCCAGAATTTTCTCTGCCACTTTCCTGGATGCCCCTGGGTGCTTTCCATGTGCTTTGAGATAGCTGCCAATGTCCTCCAGCTGTTGCAACGCCTCTTCCCAATATCCTGACCAAGCTGCTATTATCTCCGACGTTGGTGGTTCCGCAGATTGTTATTCTCTGTCTTCCTTTGTCTTCTTCTGAAGATCTTTGATCTTCAGCTCCCTCTTGCCTTTCATCTTCTTTTCTCCAGGGCACTTGCCTTCTTCTGTTTTCTATGCTACTCCTTCCATGAATGCCGGAATAATTAAGTCCTTTTCTAAAAGCTTAACTCATCAGTTTCCTCACTGTTTTCCCTTAAAATAGCAATAAGGAGTGGCAGAGGTTTTCTGTTGCAAAGTTTCTCTCCATCCATCTGTAAAATGCAAAGTTTGGGTAGTACATTAAAAATCATCTGGACCAACCTTTCACCCAATTCAGGAACCCACTATTACAGCACTGCTAATGGTTGCCAGGCAATCTTTCGAATAACTTTAAGAATATTTGGTCCCACCAGTATCATATTCATTATGGAGCTGACAGTAACGTTGAGACTTTATTTACATGAACTCTTATATCTGAATATTCTGAACCTTGGACTTGTATTAGCGGTGTCAAGAAATATGAAGTTTCATGACTGCTTTTCAATAATACACATAGACTTTTCCAATTGCAATTATTCTTGGCTTTTGCATACCAAGTTTCATGTTTTGGTAATCTGTTCTTAATTTTTCACATGCGTAGTGTAACAGCAAAGGATCGGAGACTCCCATATGTTAAACATAATTAGTAAGCATTTTCATCTTCTGATCTAGTCAAATGTATTCCAATAAGACAAATTGGAGAGGAAGTTCCATAAAAATTACTTCAATCAATCACGGTGGATTACAAGAATAGGAAGTGGTATTTCTCTTTCTATATGATCATCTGGGTATATGATACTATGGCACCATGGTAACTATGGTTATTGTAGGAATGATATTTAAAAGATTTGACTCATAGTATTAAAACTGAAACTGTTTGATGTTACTATAGTTGGATCGGTTAGCTAATATTTCCTTTATAACTTACACTGCATGTCTGTAAATCTGCACGAGAGTGCAGGTAATTTTCTTTGTATATCAAGACACAAATAAGCAACATGACTCCTTGGAATTAAAACTGAAATTTGCATCGGGCTCCTAGAAGTTGCATGAATACATGATGGCACAATTTGCTTTGTCTTGTCTTTATCAAAATAAATGACTGAATTTTCCAAGTGGATTATGTTAATTTGATAAGTGTATTAAAGTTTGCTGAATTTTTGAAAGTGTTGGCTTGGGTGAGCAATGTTTATCTGAGTTTGCAAGGAGAAATGCACTATATTTTATCCTTGCATAGGAGTGGCTTTGACATTTGCATTCAGAAGTTAAGATGTACTAAGGCAGACTTTGATATTGAAATGAAGAAAGTTTGTGCCGCTGTTTTGGCATAAGAAAAAATAATAATGTCAGCAGAGTTTCTGGCATCCTAATATTACACACCATATATGAAAGTAATTAGACCATTTACCCTAGAACATGTATTTCTTTGTACTGTATTTAGAGTTATCGTAGAAGGGAAAGTTAGATAATTTATATTTGATTGTTTGGGGATACAGCCCATTTCTTGAGGGCTGGGTCATTATTTCTGGTTGAATTTGCACGAAAGAACCATCCAATATACAGTAAATGAGTAACTGGCTTTCTTACTGCATTGGAGTTCTAGGTCTTATAGAAGCTGATGCACACATGGTGGGAAACTGTTATTCAGCTTATTCCCATTAGAAAAAATAGTGTGGAGTTCCTGTTCTCCATGATGTAGTGAACAAATTGCAATGGCAAATTGAATGACCTTCAGATACAGTCAGAACAGTGCCATATTTTAGGCACCTCTTAAATAATAAATTAATAACTACATTGAATATTTTTAATCTTGTGGACATTGCAAATAGACTGTCACAAACTTGGTCAATACGTCTATGAAAAAAACTCAGATTCTACGAAAAAGAGAGATCTTTCCCTGTTTGGCAATGGCTCTCAAATATAATTCTCAACAATTATAAGCGTACGTAATACCATGTGATAGAGTAAACCCCTATCCCAATTTCTAAGGCATGGTGAGAACATCCAAACTGTGAATCACTGAGACAGCATTTATTTAATTCTCTCAGCAGATAATGTATGTGAGAAGTATCTAATGAAGAGGCATACCACTAATCACAATTCATGGACAATAGTAGCTAATAAAATTTCAGAGCTTTGTAAAACACTGACCTAAGTTTATCTGATATATACTGGGGACTAATTTATCTCTTACTAATTATTGCTATCCTGTAGTATCTTCAACACTTGGAAACACTTGGACTCACTACCTCAGGTAAATGTCTGAACAGAGTTTCTCACATGTCTGGATAAATAGCATACAGATGGCTTCTTCCTTAAGTATTTACTATTGGAAATTATGTTACTGTTCATGGGGAGGGCAAAATTCTAAGGGAGTCTGCTGTATGAGTCGAAAATCAAAGGTATTTTTTTTTTAGTAATATCCAAACTTTGGTTATGGTTGATCTGCTACAAAGGTTTTTGGAATAGAGGTGAATATTTCAATTTACTTGTTCCATAATATTTTTAGTATTAGAACCCTGGATTGCCCAGTGAAACCTGTTAGATGCTGTTTCATAATACAATAAATGGTTCTTTCTACAAGAGTGAATGATTTGAGCAATTTCATTGTTGTGATGACCACTAGCTTTAATGGCTTTCAAAAGAGATTAGGTTAATTCAGAGAGGATAAGTATTAAAGGGATATTAACCATGGTGGTTTTAAACAGGCCTGACCACCGAAAGCAGAGATTAAGAATGAGTTGTCAGGAAGGATTCTCATGATCAAGCGTCTTCTTTTACATTAGTACTCAATTATACCTTGATTTTTGGAGCTGTGTTTCCTTCTGGCTTGAATTAATTAACAAACCAGAATCTAAAACCTGATCCTGATCATTGATTATTTTACTTGCATTGGATTCAAATAACCCACTATTCTCTGAATTAATTATTAATTACTATGGTTTTGGTAATTTCTGCATCTCCTGAGTGGTAATCCAGATGGGAAGTTGAAAATCCAAGGCCAAATTTGGAGGTGAGGGAACGTTGGGTATTTTGTTTTTTTTGGGATTGATGGATATAATGTTGTTATTAGTTGGGGGATTAGACAGGTTTTCTGAAATGTATTCAGAAGTCTTCCAATTTAGGGGTCCTGAATACTTTGGAGCCTATTCAGAAGAACTGACTCACAACAGAGCACCTCTCTGTTTCTAATAAGAGCCACCACTTCTTTTCCAAAGATGTGCAACACAAGATACTTCATGTAGCAGACAGGTATTGTATGAGTTCATTTGTTTAGGTGAATTACCTTGTGGTAGAATGGGTGGCTGATAAATTTTTACAAATAAATAAATTTCTGAAGGCATGCATAGCCTTACTCCTCACTGACCTCTTATAAAGACAGGAGACCAAGATATAGTATTTCCTAGCAACAATTGAGGTAGCTTCAGGATGTCCTGTTACTTAGTCCTAAGTTTTATGCTTGTTTATAGTTTTGCTTTGAGTAAGGAAGATTCAGAACAAATTTTGAGTTAGGCTGGTAATTCCTTCATTGGTTTTTGTGGGCTGGGACTTCCTGGATATCAGCTTATTTTAACTTTTCTCTAATGGTTTTTCCCCCTGTGCAGTGTGGCTGTTGGTTATTGTGTACTTTCTATATACATTTGAAAGTGTAGAAAGCCCTTTTATGCTTGGTATCCTGTAAACACGTCTAGTGTATAATAAGTCCCTTTTTTATAAATACATGTAGCCTGTTTCTACCATTAACCTCCTCCACAAATATGTATGGAGACATACTTTTGGTTTATAAATGTGGGGAGAAACGAGGGTGGAAAGACTGGTAATTTTGCTAGTTCTGAAAAAAGCGTTGTTATATGGTCTTTCTTCTCTATACATTACCGTCCTTGAGCAGTTATTGTTTAATGTAATCTGAAAAGGGAAAGGAAAAAGGGAAGGGGGAAAGGCTCTGAAGGAATCTGTAGACTAAATAAAGAATGTGTTTTATAGAAATTGTGGGCACTGTTGAAGAGGCTGCTAGTTGCCATCTGGTTGATGTTTATTAACGAAACATCAGTTTTCTTGGCTGCTAAATATGTTTGGTGCCCTTTTCATTGCAAGATTGAGGAACTAATAAACACATGTCAGTTTAGTTTGTTAGATCCTCTGGGCCTGGGGTCTGCTTTTTTTGTATTTCAGCTATTCCCTAAAGTATCATGTGTCTCCATTCATATGTAAGTTGCCCTTCACCTATCTTCCTTTTTCTTCCACTTCTCTCTGTCTTCTAAATTAATCTTGCAGATTTCCCTGGTCTGAGAGCTTTGGGCTTGCTTTATACCAGGAGCTTGCTAACTGTCCAAAAATATTTAAAAGCAACATTTTTTAAAGAGTTATATAATCACAGATGTTGCAAAACAGAACTGATTTATTCATCACAAACTTTTATCTTCCCTTTTCATGTTATCAAGATGATAACACTCCTAACTAGTTCAGTGGCAAGGCTGTCTGGCTGAAAGCCCAAGGAAAATTATACGTCTGAATGGAGATTTGTTTTATCCAATACATTGCACAGGTACTATATCGTGACCTGCCACTCCCTCTCTTTTTTAATTAAATGTGAAACCACTTTTGGTCACGCTTTATACTTCATCAGAAGCCTAATTATGATTACATTCAAAGGGCGGAAGGAAATCACAGTATTTTAATATTCATTTTACTGATTTTGCAGTTTGCGGTACAATTAAGAGTTCAAAGCTTTTGCGTCTTAAAGGTCATAAGGAAGAAGAAAAAAATGTGCTTGAGTCCAGCTCAACTCTACATCCTTGTAGTTTTCTTTATGGAAATAGTTTATTATTCCTGTCTTCTCAAGATTTTTCTAACTTTCAAATCTACCCTAAAGCTGTGGTATTCACTCTCTAAGGATTAACCGAACCCAACCCTGCTTAGCTTGAGTCCAGCCAAAGTCTCAGAGCTGTTCAAATTATATTCTCTTAACTGGATAGAAACTTCTGAGCACTAGTACTCTATATTTCAAAACACACCAACTTGGAAACAAAAAGAAGAGCATGTGAAGAATATCTTGTATCCTTGTTTCATGTATTACTTGGAAGTGTGTGGATATTTCTGCAATATTGGGATCTGAATTTGGACTTTTAGACAAAGCGTTGCATTGATTTAAAAGTAGTCAACTTAGAGTGACATAGAAAATTAGAATTGGGAATGTTGAAATAAATTAGGCTTGAAATTCTTCCTTTTTTATAGGAGGGAGAGCAGAAAATTTAAAACCACATGCTCAATTTTGTTTTACTGAAAAGTTTTGTGTAGCTTTACAGTGGCATATGCTTCTGTTTCACATCTTTATTTTTGCTATCTTCTCATATTCCCACACCAACCTCAGGGTTCTTTCCTAATGTGTGTGGCAATACGTCGATAAAGATTCGCAGTCATTCAAGTAAGAGTTGTCTGGAAGTCAAATCATGGCAACTGGAGTTCTTTTCTGAAGCAGTTACTTGGATAAACATTTCAAGTCAACAAGAAAAAACCAGAACTTTATATGTAGTACTACTCTGTTATTAATTAAAAGAGCTCCTCTATTTTTGGGTTTCTACAAAGCCTAAAGCAAAGATACAACTGTATAAATGCTACTCTTAATTAGTGAATTTTATCTTAGAGAAGTACATTATTTTCAGAATCATGAAGGTGGTTAAATAAAACTGGATTTTATTTTTTATTTATTTGCCACCCGTTTTGTAACGAAACAACTCTGGGTGGCTTATAGCATAAAACATTAAAATCATAACATATCTGTAAAATAATAAAAATAAAAGTTGTGATATAGATAAAATCATAATTAACAGATGAAGAGGGAGGGAATAGAAGGAGGAGGAGGTAGGATTGCCTCTTAATTCTTCAACCACCTGATGCACGTCAGGGCCCCTAACCAAATGCTAGAACTAGATTTTCAAGCTCCTGTGGAAAGTCAGGAGGGTGGGAATTTCACTTCAGGGGGTAAGATGTTCCAAAAAAGAAGGCCCTTGTCCTGGACCCTGCCAGCCGAAATTCCTTGAATGACGGGGCCCACAGCATGCTTCCTCAAGTAACCTTTAACAAACAGCTGAGAAATTCCGCATTCATTTTTGGTCTAATCCAGGTCTCTCCAACCATTTTCAAAACAGTTGCAATCCTACTAAAGATACTGATTTGTTAATATGTATTATGTAGACCATTGGCATTAATGCATTTTATATGCAGGATTGAAAAATGTGGTAGCACAATGCTATGTCTTACTGCTGGTATATTTATGGTTCCAAACCTGTGGGAGATGTTTCTAAATGCATATACAAACTAATAAGTTTATAAATCTGCTGGAAAAAACTGCACTACAAGTAGTCATTGACTTAAGGCCACAACTGAGCCCAAAATTTTTGTTGTTAAGTGAGACATTTGTTAAGTGAGTTTTACCTTTCTTGCCACAATTGTTAAGTGAATCACTACAGCTGATAAATTAGTAATCCGGTTGTTAAGTGAATCTGGCTTTCTCATTGACTTTGCTTGACAGAAGGTCACAAAAGAGGATCACATGACTCCAGGACACAGCAATGGTCATAAACATGAGTCAGTTGCCAAGCAGCTGAAATTTGATCACATGATCATGGGCTGCAAAGATCATAACTGTAAAAAAGGTCATAAGTCACATTTTTCAGTGACCTTGTAGCTTTGAATGGTCAATTAAAATGTTGTAAATCATGAACTATCTGTCTAACTTGGCCCCAATATGTATATTTTCTATATGCAGGGAGTTTTTAGAAATATAATAATTATCTATAGTCCATAATAGTATAGCCAAAAACTTGCCCTCGACTCACTTCACTATTAACTAGAACTTAACATAGAATTTAATAACTAACTTCTGGCTTGTTTGTTTCCTTTTCATTCTTTGCTGCACTTCCCCTCTTGGCTTCCATAGTGGTGATGCTTCTCAGTTATCTTTTTATACTGCATTTCTAGATAAGAGAAGATCTTTGAAAGCTGATGGAACCAAGGAGTGTCTCCGTGTCTCCTTCTGCATAAAGACACCCAAGTTGAGTTAGGGCATGGGTATTTAAGATGCTTGGCATCTGATTCCTATGTATGACCATTGCAGTGTCCTGGGGTCATGTGATCACCTTTTTCAACCTTCTGACAAGCAAAGTCAATGGGGAAGTCAGAGTCACTTAACAACTGTGTTACCAGTGTAACAACTACAGTGATTCACTTAATAATTGTGGCAAGAAACGTCGTAAAATGGAGCAAAATTCAGTTAAATGTCTCACTTGACAACATAAATTTTGGGCTCAATTGTGGTTGTAAGTTGAGGACCTGTACTCTAAATGCGCTCAGTTTCTTTACCTAGAGGTATATTAGAGCAAACCATGAATATATACATATATGCACACACAAGTATACATTCCAACTCGGCTATACCTTAAATATCCTATCAAAAGCCAAAGGATCCACTGGCTGATCAAGGGCTGAGGAAAGATAAACAGAGAAAAGCAGTTTTTCAGTCTTTACTTTGATTCCCTTAGTAACAGCTGTTTCTTAAATACTAGGAATTTTTTTTTCCTAGGCAAAGAGTTGAACTTCAGAGCTAGTCAGTTGTGTGAAGAGAGACAGCCTGCCTGCTTTCTTTTCTGGTTCTGTTTTGTTGATCAGGGGAAGCCCTCCTTTTGCACAGAAGCCCTTTTGTCTCTCTGGTGCTCGCACTCTCTTCCTCCCCCCACCCACAACCAATTTAATAATAAAAAAAGGCATGTGCCTTTTCATTTTAGATAACTGTTATCTCTTATAAAAGTCTGCATGAGAATAAGTAATTGACTGCACTTGGCTCCGGTACAGTAGAAGGAAGTTGTTTGATCAGTCAATGCTTTTGTACCCTACTTAGAGGGAAAATTATGGGATGATACAGGGACATGTTGAAGTTAAGCCTTTTCTTTCTCTCCCTCCCATCATATTTACCCTGCTTGGTAGGTCCTTTGAAATTCTGCAGAGGCTTGGAAGGCAAATTTCAGGATGGCATGTCTATTTTAGAGCTGTAGCTAAGAACATTTGTTTGGTTGGACTTAAGGCTTGTTGTATTTGCCTGTGTTGTCCTTTATCTGAGTTTCAAATCCATTTCCTGAATCCATATAAATCTAACCGTTAGCTAACTATCAGCAGAGTGAATCCATATAAATCCATGTGTAGTTGATTTGGTGGGCTGCTTTGCAATCAGGCAAGTAATTTTATCTGTAATAAATGTGGAAAATGATCCCATTTTAATGATTTCCTTCTCAAGCATGTTAAGGCTCGTAGATCATTTATCTTTGCCAGTCTGGCTACAATTCTCTGGGTTTCCAGATTTTTCTCTTTTCGGTTTCATTTTGGATTTGAAACAAGATTTTGCTTTGTGATCTGCATACAAATAAGGCTTGTTTGCTTGTATTCACATGTATCTTTAAGCTTGGTGAAGCTTTAATGTGTTCTTATCTGCAGCTGAGGTCACTTGTGTTTCAGGAAACACTGGAGTGCTGTTTTACCTTCTTATTCTTTATTTTTACCCTTAGAATGTGCTCCTCCCTTTTCTGTCTTTCTATTAGGGACCTGATAATATAATCCCAATCCATTGATTTATAAACTAATCCCAGTGGCTTCAAGGGGCAAAACAGGTTGTCCCTAATTCATCAATTTGGAGCCCCAAATAGAACAGAATAAGTCTCACATCTGAAATACATAACCTAGTAAACCTACTAAGATTTAGATTAATTTAACCCAGTGTTTTTCAAACTTCGCAGTTTTTGAGATTTCAGAATTCCCCAGTGTGGATCTCTGGTTAAGGAAGACTTCTTATGCTTGTCTAGGAAATATTTCCAGTATCTACTATCAAACAAGAATGATTCAGTGTCTGATTCACTGATGTAGTTCACAGTATTATTTTTAAGTGTAAGGTTTCTGCTTAGTTTGGACTCAATAAATGAACCCAATTGTTGTGACTTATTTAACCAGTTATGTTTAAAGCACATCACCCAGATGATATAAAGTCAGTTTCTCTTTGTCAGCTGGATGTGTGTTTTTTGGTATCTATATCCAGGATAGTAGTCTAAGTACGTTTGAATAAGTTCATTTCCTATTTGGTATTATTTTTAACTTTATAATGTGCAAGCCACATCCTAAATTATTGAGTATAAATGAAAGCACCTGCTTTCATTTATGCATGCATATTATTATGAGTATTGTATTCAGAAGTAGATGGTGGGTTGTTTTTTTTTTTAGAACAATCAGTCATGCTTTAAAGAAACCTACAGTTAACTACAGAGTTTCTCAAACTTGGCAAATTTAACGTATGTAGACTTCAACTTCCAGAATTGTTGAGCCACTTGTTAAGATTGACTATTGCTCAAATTACCTTCTAAAGTTCTTCCTTGAACTTGGGTCTCTACTAAGTCCTTCTAAAGTTTCTTCTTAAAGTGGTGTTGGCTAAAATTTTTCTTGATCTTCTGATTAAGTCAGATTCTAAAATAATGTTTCTTTTCCCTAGAGAAATGTCAGTGGAGAAATAACTAGTTATAAAAGACGGATGAAATGTTTTATTTAGTGGAAAGAAATGGATTGGAATCAGTGCAAAAATCAAAAGGCATACAGATGCACAAATGAATACCAACCTTTTTCTATTAAGTAGCAAAATCAAGAAAATGGTTTGATGATAGATTTGTAGCATGAGCTCTTGTGGCCTAAAGTCCCTTTTATAGTATGCAGAACTGTAGAGTAGCCAGGGAATGGCGATACAACTTTGCATTTATGATTGATTGATATAAATTATTAATGAATAAAAAATATTCTTCAATAACAAAGCCATATAGCTTTTTACTATTGGGTCCCAAAAGTTTTGATATTCGCTTTGTAATGATGAAACATAGTTTGATTGATTCATTTACATATTTATACTTTTCTAATTTTCTAACACTCAAATAAGCCCTGGAAGCTTGATTTTCAAATATGCAAATACAGTAAATATAATATATACAGCAAATATAGCAACCAGTGTGTGTGTGTGTGTGTGGGCGCGCACACACACACACACACACACACATATTCTCACTGGCCTGCAAAAATAAGTGAAAAGCTGTTTGGGTATCAAATATTTGGCTCAGAAGATGCTGGACCTGTTAGCTCGACAGACAGCAGCCCAAGTTCAAGATCTGAGCATCATGCAAAGGAGTGAGTTCCTGTCCTGACTCCATCTCTTGCCAACCTAGCAATTCAAAAGCATGCAAATGCGAGTAGATAAATAGGTACCACTTTGGTGGGAAGGTAACATCACTCCATGACATCATGCTCACCACATGTTCACGGAATTATTTTAGGAGAGCGCTACCTCAATGGCCTAAAAATGGAGATGAACACTGCTACCTATAGTTGGCAACAACTAGTGGAATAAAATCCACAGAAACTTCTATAAAATATTCATTTCTTCCATTCTTCATTAGTGTACTTGATTTTTGTATTGAGTAGAGAATAGGGTTGGATCATAGTAGCCCTTATCTGCAACCTACTCATTTGCCTGGATAAAATTCTAGATGTCTGAACCTGTGAGATTCTGTGATAATCTGTATCTGTTATAACTTGAATGCAGAAGAACTAGAGTTCATTGCTACACATTATTGGTCATGACAAAACTAAGTGGTAAAAAATGTGGAGCAAACAGTGATAAGGTTTTGTCAAGTGATATGTTTTGTTGGTACAGGAATGACTGGATGGAGCTATAAATTGAGGTGGGCAGCTTTCAGTAGGTTCAAGCCTATTAGTGAAGTTCAGTTGCTTGAGGCAAACTATTCCTCATATGCTTGTGAAATTAGTTTTGAATTGAGGTTATTAAGGCTTTCATCATCGGTGCATTTTGCTATAGAGCTCAGGAAATATGTGAGGGTAGACTACTGTTGTCCTGATCGTCTCAGCATATAATTGTTGTCTTACAGCGAATCAGCAGTTACAAATTGGAAAATGCTTAGTAAGGGCAGTCCCTGGCAGGCAGTCTGACAGAATGATTTAAGGCCGGACAGAACTGGTGGGTTAATTCTAAAAGTTACATGTTCTTAATGTTCTATAGGCAGCCTATAATTTGAACAGAAGACATGTCAGCATCATGATGGTTGGTCCTTGCTAAGTATTATAGTTAAAATTGCAATAATTACAAATTCTAAAATAGCTTCTTATTTTGTTACGGTATTGAAGGTGTAGGAAAAATATCCCATTTTACATGAGGGGTTGATGAGAACTGGGGGAAAAAAAACAACAACCTCTGACAGTTTGGATATCATGAAAAATATAGAAAAAGTCTAGGTCTCAGGACTTTGTGTGCCTGCCCAAAAGGATTAGGGACTGTCCTTGGAGATCAATTTTGGGAAAAAGGTTTTTTTCTTTCACCCCAAGTACTTACCAAATTGCAATTTTTTAATATAAGAGATCATCGCGAAGAAGGTCTGTTGATGTGGTCACTAAAATTTTACACCAACAAGATGGCTTATAATCAGTGTGTGACAAAAGGAGAAGAATAGTGAATTGAGGTCTGATCTCTAAACATACCAATTTTTTAAAATATGTTTTAATACGGTTAATTTTGTTTGATTACATTTTGTTTCGTAAGTTTTCCTTCCTACTGTTGTTTGGAATGTGAGCCTTACTTGACTGTCAAAGGCTAAGTGCAGCCCTATGTCCAGAAAGGAATGTGTTAAGGGTAGTAGGTTGTCTCCGAGAATGAAAGAAAGAATGAATTAATTAATTAATGAAAAATGCGTATTTTTTTCCCTTTGTATAATTGCTGAGGCGATATTATAGAGATTTTTTGTTTCTTTTATAGTATACCTCAAGAATATAGTAGGCAGGTAAGAAGTTACCTAAAGTTGAGGCTTTAGCCATTTTAGAGTGCAGAGCTTGACTTGATGGGTTTTCTGTTTTCTGTTTGTTGGATTTGTTGAGACACTTCTTTATTTTAATGATAGGGTGACATGCTCATTTATAAATTCTAAAAATTAGGTATTAAAGCTATTGTTCCATATTGACAGCTGTCTAGTATTTGCCAGATGGCGTCCTTTGTGGAAGATGCTGCTGATTTTCAAGAAGTATTGAAGCTACATTTTTCGTGTGCGCAAAGTTAAGATTATCTGTCTATAGTGGGGTGCATAACTTTTTTTTCCTTGTTCTTAGGGTTAGATGGGGTGGGCTTCAAAAATTTTAGCAACCGGTTCTCTGCCTGGTTGCTGGGTGGGCGTGGCCATGGTGGGCGTGACCTAGTTGGCTTCCTGCAACATAATGGGGGCGCATTTTTGCCTTCCCCAGGCTCCAGAGGCTTTCCTCAATCCTCCAGGAGGGTGAAAATGGCCTCCCCAGGCTCCGGAGGCCCTCTGGAGGCCAGAAACAGGTCCGTTTCTGGCCTTCCCGAACTTCTGAGAGCCCCATTTTTTGCCTTCCCCGGGCTCCAGAGGCTTTCTTCGAGCCTCCGGTCTCCCCAGGCTCCGGAGGCTTTCTGGAGGCTGGAAACAGGCCTGTTTCTGGCCGTCTGGAACCTCCAGGAGGTCAGTTTTTCTCCTTCCCCAAGCCTCTGTGCGGGCCCTGTACTTACTTGGGATCCAAAATGGGTCGTGTGGGGATTCCTGGGAGGGGTGGGCAGGGCCAGCCAGGAGTGGGATTTGGAGGTTTGCCAAACTGCACAGAATCTTAGCTACGGGTTTTCCCGAACCTGTGTGAACCCGTGGAAGCCCATCCCTGGGGTTAGACACCACTTTTCCTTCCAGTGACATACCGAGGCACCTATTTCTTAAAATAGGCTAGTTAAATTTCATTATAATTACATTAAATTTAGTAGGTTCTTCATGTATGTAGGTAATTAAATCATTTGCCATATTACAGTTTGCAGTTTGATTACTATATTTTGAAAGGATCTGAAGGTTTCTTCCTAGGTTTCTGTAGGTGGCATCTGGACCTGGAATCTTATCTTCAAATGTGTCTGGCAGAAGTATCCCAATTTTTTCCTTTTAGGAATGACAAAGCAGTCTTCTTTTCCTCTGCTCTTTTATTGGTTTGGGATCTCTCCAAGATGAATAATTTGCAGATCTATTGCCTGTAGTTATTCTTACTTTATGTATCTAAATCCATAAAAAGACATGCTGATAGTAATAGTCTTGATAGATTAGATAACCGATTAACTGATAAACACACTGATTCCATAAGAGCTGATATTTGTAACTATATATATGGAAATTCATTATTTTGCACTTAATTTAAAAGATAGAAATTTTGGAAATCAGTGTCTAAACATTACAAGGCATTTACTTTGCATATGTTTTGAAATTGAGTTACATGGTTTACAGCACAATTTGTGCCTCCCCTGGTATTGCTCAGTTGAAACTTTCATTGCGTTCACTTGGCATGGTCAGTATTGTGGGAGGCTAGCAACTGTGGTTCGACAGCATTAGGAGAATGTACTCTAATCCAAATGCATTGTAAGCCATAACAGTTTCACACTTTGGTTAGGCAGAGTGGTAAGTGGAATGAGTGAAATAGCATCTGTACCTGATTTTCTTCCTTGCATAGATAATAACAGTTAATAAAAACGTAAGAAAGGGTTATTTAGACTGGAGGATCAGATTAAATGAGGAAAAAAGAGACACTTATTTCTCACAGCTTACTTGGACTTCCATTTCCCCCCCTATTGATCTCAAACTACCCTGCTGCTACTATTTTTTTTTAATTGAATAGTTGAGGGATTATTATATTTTTGAGATAGAATATATAGGCAGTTTTCATTTGGAGCTGTGGTGGTGCAGTGGCTAGAACACAGTATTGCAGGCTAATTCAACTCACTTCCAGGAGTTTGATCCTCACCAGCTCAAGGTTGACTCAGCCTTCCATCCTTCCAGAGTTGGTAAAATGAGGACCCAGATTGTTGTGGACAATATGCTGATTCTGTAAACAATTTAGGGAGTACTGTAAAGCATTATGAAGCGGTATATAAGTCTAACTGCTAGTGCTAAGTGCTATTGCTATTTGAAGACTGCTTTGCTGAGTGATGCTTCAAAGTTATGACAGTGCTAAAACATGACTTTATGACCAGTCCCTGCACTTATAACCATTAGCGTCTTGTTCACAGGATTGAGATTCAGGTGGCTTGTAGTAGATGGGTGTTTAGGACTGTCACAGTGTTCTGAGGTCATGATATCCCTTTGTGTACTTCTCAGCTAGTTTCAGTCAATAGAGAATCTGGCAATAAAATAGCAAATCATATTCATGTTCACGTGATGTTTCACTTAATGACCAGGGAAGTGAGATGGTAACCTGAGATGACAATGTGATGTGCTTAACCACATAGCTTAAGATGGAGTTGTTGTTAAAATGAGGAGTACCTATATATTTTGTTCTTTTACTCTTGATTAATTTTACACTGGCAACTTTTTATTTATCATTCAGTTTTCATGACATAAATCAAATAAAAAATCCATAGGAGACAAAATTTAAAATTGTTGTCTCTGTGTGCACGTATATGTATGCACATGCACACATCTGTAATCTAGCCAACTGAATGCTGAGAAAAATCACAACAAAGGTCAGGAGCATAATAATAGTTCTCCGCTCAGATGTATTTATTATATACACAATCAGCCTTTTTCTGAGAGGTTAAGCTGGCATAGATAGTCATCCCATCTGTCGTCATTGTCCTAGGGATCTTATGAGATAGACAAGGATGAAAGAACAAATTCCTAACTGAGTTTCCAGGGTATGGGTGTACTTGAACCGGACTCCCCAACCCTAGTTTATCTTCTTAACCATAATGAATGCCACATAATTAATCTTCAGCAGAACTCTGCATACTTTAAAAATGAATGAAAGAAGTATTCAGACCTACAGTGAAGATAACTGCCCTCTGTGGTTTATTGGAATGGCTGTTTATTTCAGGTTCCCCCCCTCCCCCCCAAAAAAAAATATCTGGAAAAAAAGATGCAACTGTTTTAAGTGGAGAATTCATTAATGGGACTCTTAAAGCAATTGAAGTTGGGTTTTTTTTGAAGGTTTGCATGTAAATCTAAATATTGGGCTGGTTTAAGAATAAGAGAGTGAGGGGCTGCACTTCACTTCTTCCAAATGTTGTTCAAGCTTATACAACTCCTAAAAAATAATAAGATATACTTGTTTTGGTAGACAACATGACATACAGCCATCATGACTAATACCTATTGATCCTTATACTCAATTAATTAACCTAATCCATTTTGAAAGGAATGCAATTTTACAGGCTTTGTTAATATTTGTGACAGCAAATTCCATAGCTTACCAAGGCATTCTGTTAGGTAGAGCTGTGCTGAAGATTGCTTTCATTTCCCCTCCCATTCTTTCCATTCAGTTTTTGGGAAAATGTATAGCTTTTCAGTTACAAAACTCTGTTCACAACACAATTTTTGATGATGCTGTCATGGACTGACTTCAGAAAGTAAAATCAGTAGTAATACAAGCAGTAAACAGAGTGGTGTGCACCAATATGTTGGTTTCATCAAAGCATTGTGTCATCGGTAGTTTTATCTTGGAGTCATTTCTTAATCATCCCTGGTGTAGATTTTCCCCTTTTCATTAGAAATACCTCTCTACACCCTCCCCCTTTTTTCCTCAGTTTTCATTAAGTGATTCCTAAAACTTTAGGATTTGGATCCTGGTCAATGTGTTTTTGCTTAGATCACATTAGAATATATATACATGGCTGGAGCAAAATAAATTTCAATGTGCAATTCAGACTTCAGACTTCCTTATGGTGATCTGTGTTTGCCATTTGAATGCCCATCCTCTCATTATGTTCTTCGCTATCACAACAGCTTGCTGTAGTAGGCCTTTATTTCAGTTTTATTTATGAGGAATAGAGCTATTAATTTGACAAAATCGCAGTGAGTTGCTTCATTGGCAAATTGAGATTAATTAAAAAATGAGACAAAATTATAATTAAAAATGAGACACTTTTAAATAGAGTAGATCTGGGTGTGGACCTTTGATTAATTCTTAATTTGCTTGTCCTGTGCAATAAGAAATGGGTGGATCAGCTTGGCTAGCTAAACCAAACTGGTCTTGTTTCGGCCAAACGATCATTGTCTGAGATCATATGTATAATTTTATGCTTCTGTATGGTTTGGATTTTAACTAATCTGCTTGAAAATTTCTCCTACTTACACCAGTGCCATAGAATTGGCTTGAAAATTGTGTCTAAATTCACTGAGTATTTTTCTTTTTTTCTGCAAAAATTGTATCTATATTGCTTAGAAGTCATGTAATATAAAATGCTTTGAATCTCTGAGAAAATGATTTGGTGAAGCGGACAGCATCCAGAACCAGGTAGCCAAGTCTCTTTTTTTTTTCTTTCTTTTTCCTATCTATCCACAGGACTTAATCTGAAACAAAATTTCCTCCCTGGAATTTGATTCGGTGCCAGATTACAATCTTGGAAATATTTATCACGGAGAGTTACTGTGAGTATGAACCATTTCCCCTGGCCATTCAGAAGCATCAGCCATTTCTCCTTTGTCTGAGAACAGGCATTCATTCATGTTCAGGAGTCATACCTGAGGAACATTAGCATTCATGCTTTAGCTTTGGGATTTGAGGTAGTGTTCAGTATTTAACAGTTACTGCTTTGCTTTGCTTTTCATTTGGATGCCACAGACTCATCTGTATAATATAGGTCTGCGTATATCTCATTAAAAGATCTTTCAGCTCACTGTTACTTCTGTATCAGTTTAATATCTTTTGCCTAGCAGTTAAGATGCTGGACATTGACTGGAAGATAGCAGTTTGACACCCAGGCCCTGCATGATGGGGTGAGCTCCCATTCTTACGTCAGCTCTTGCCAGTCTACCAGTTTGAAAGCATGCAAATGCAAGTAGATAAATAGGCACTACTTTGATTGGAAGGTAACATTCTATTCACCCCGGCGTTTAGTCATGCTGGCCACATGGTCACAGAAGTGTCTTCGGACAATTGTTGGCTAGGAAATGGAGATGAGCACTGTCTCCTAGAGTTGAACACAGCTGAACAGGGAAAACCTTTACCTTTTTTAAAAACTAAAGTAAGCAATTCTGTTAAATTAATTCATGATTTGCTATTCAGAGGGTTGACAGTAGCAGAGATGATCATATAAAACACTACCAAGTAGGTGTTGCAAGGCTGGTAGCCTAAAATATTACATTGGAATTAGGGAAATCTGGGTGCTGATTGCCTAACAACTACCTGTTAAATCACTTTAGGTGGTTTTCTTTTTTCTCCCTTTTAGTTATATATTTAATTTATAAACATCCTAGAGCTGTTTTTGGGTGAGAATATAGAGATATCTCATAGGCCAATAAATTTGTTAGTGGAGAAGATATCTCCCTCCCTCCCTC
>JANHFL010008406.1:62688-78154 GCA_032468155.1 Oxyrhabdium leporinum
AGATAGATAGATAGATAGATAGATAGATAGATAGATAGATAGATAGATAGATAGATAGATAGATAGATAGATTATAGTTAGATCATTAGACAGGCAGGCAGACAGACAGACATAGTGAGTTCTGTGTTGGCTTCCCTTTGTGCTCACATCAATAATACATTTCAAATCTCAGGAGACTGGACCAATCTATAATTGTCCCCATCCCTAAGAACAGCAATAATACAAGCTCTTTATGCTACCATCCCGTTACTCTATTAAGCATGCTCAGCAAGTATATGCTTATTTCTTGTATTATAATTTATTGGATTTGACAGACGAGGAGAAACACTTAGCTGATGAGAAAGCAGGATTTAGGGAGGGCAAATCCACCCTAGATCGGTGTGGTATATTACAATTCCTAATATGTGGGCAATACCAGGCCTTATTATTGTCTTAACTGATTTATAATCCACCTTCGACAGAGCTGTCCTTTGTCAGTGTACCAATGACTACTTTTTATAATTAGATGCTATAGATCCTATAGGAAAATACCCAATTGAGTTTGATGGTGCTGCAAAGATTCTAATCTGTTGAGGACTGAAATAGGATGGCATTCTTGCATTCTATATTTAATATCTAGGTGGACTCAGTGATAGTTGCCTTAACCAAAGAGGAATCCCACCTTCCTACATTTAGCAATAGGCATTTGCAGCATTGCTGTAGGCCAATGATGGATGCAGAAGTTGATGGGTCTTAGCAAAATTCTCTAAGGTTTAAAATCAATTGCTCCAAACAAAATTACATTTTTATCAGGAAGAATTACCTGTGACAAACATCAATAGCAAATTAAAAATAATAAAATCAATCAAGTTCCTTCTTTTAAATATGTAATTTTTGGAGACTTTAGAATTTGGTAAGAAAAAAATAATAGAGCCATCTGTGCCAAACTTGTTTGTTTGTTTGTTTTTATTATTCTAAGGGTAAGATGCATACCTGCTGCCACCAAGCTACTTAAAACTCAAACTACATATTAAATGTATGGTGATAGCTATTCTCCTATCATGATTGAAGAAGCTTAGACATTGTCCTATCCAAGTTTTTTATGAGCATTTTTCTAGGTGTCATGCTTCTCAAATGTTTTAATTTGGACAGAAACTGATATGAGCACATTGGAAGCAAGAATCCACATCCTCCAGCTGGCTTAAACTCTTATTTTCCAATGGCTCACCAGCCTCATTGATTCTCTTGGATGTTTGTTTTTTTTTCATCAAGTTGTAAAGTAAAAATGCTAGCTGATTGCAGCCTCTACTCTCTGCTGTCCCTAGAATGCTAATGTGTTTCCTAGTGTCAGACTGGACCCTTCCAATTGCCAATTATAAAGTTTCTTATTTAATCCTTTATGTTTTTTAAATTTAACTCTGTAGGTCATTTGTGACGAGTACACTGCTTTGGTTGCATTTGGTCTCTGCTTTTGTTTTTTATCTTGCTGATAATTAATTATAGTAAAATTTATTATTATTTTTGCAAAGATTGTGAAAGGAATGAAACACGGTGATGAAAGACTTTCCTAGACTGCATTACAGATACATTACAGATACATTAATAAGCTAAATCCTTTTATTATGGATTTGCAATTATTGATAGTTAACTGAATATTTAATTAATTTGCATTTATATGGATAATATTAATTTTGATGCAACATGTCGACTAATTGTGTATGTCTGGAAAGAAGGCATGTATATCAGATCAGTTTCACCATCACCACCACCATTCAAAAATGTTTGTATTAATTAACTAGTTAGAATAGATATGTATGGAGATATTATGAGTATTTCCAATAGACTTCTAGAATTTGATTTCTTCTGTATTGTGACATTGATTGTGTGTGGCAAAAGTAATGCAACTCAAGTGGAGAAAGGAGTGTATCAATTAAACAAGTGGAACAAGTGGAATAATGGTGGGCTTTTTTCCTTAGCATTATTAATGTGCCCTAAATAACTTCCATTGATCTATATGAATTAGGCAGATGAATGAAACTTTTGGCTACTGATTTTTGTAGTTTTTTTTTATGAACTCCATCTTGGCAGTTTAATTTACGAAAGGAGTTGCATTATACCGTGAACATGTATGCATAAAGTATTACTTAGTTCTTGGCTTGGTTTACTTGTGTGGTAGATGATATGATAGAATTTGTAGAGGCAGGAACTCTCTACAAATTGAAGATGGACAATACCAATTCCAAATGCTCCTTTATACAGCATAGTACTTGTTTGCAAAGGTAAGCACAGAAAATAATACTAAGAAAAAAACACCATTGAGTTAAAAAAAGTATGCATCTCGTTTTAAAGGCAGTTTATTAGTGTTTTAATTATGTTTTTATCTGAAAGTTTTCACTGCCCTAGATATTGTTTTAATACTGTATTTAATACTGCATTTGTTCTGTAAGCTGCCTAATGAATTTGCGTCATGAATGAAGATGTGTAAAATAGCAAATACTGTAGTGTAATAAATAGATATGTAGAGTGTTTAGAATTTGAACGTTTTTAGGGAAAATCCTGCAATTGGTTGTTGCAAGTGGTGTAATACTATCAATATTGTTTTCCTTCCTACAAAAGACTGTGGGGGTCTCTCTGTGGATGCATATAGTTTCATGTCTTTCAGAGTCACGGTTTTGTATTTTCAATGCTGAAACATTAGTTTAATAAGGGAGAAGAGGTGGCAGTGAAAAGCAACAGCTTGTTTTTAGGATCAGCGTTTTCTCTGATTATTTCAGTCTCCATTACCAGAAGGCATTTAGAAAGTGGGCAGTGATAAGGTTCAATCCTGCCCAAATGAAAGACAATAGGAGCTTTGCCACTGATAAATATCAGTTTGGTGTTCATTATACCAGAAGTATATGAGTCACTGTAGATCCATTACTGATGTTTATCAACGTGGGAATGCAGAGAACTAATCACTACAGCATTCCTTTCATAAAAAGCTCAGTCCGACCACTAAATTGTATACCTAGAATGTGTAAACAAACAAGTGGACTTCGCTGGCAAAACAAAACCAAATCTATTTTTTCTTCGGGTTAGTAAAATGTTGAAAGATACTAACTTTTGATGCCCTTTTGCCAACTCAAGCTTGGTATAGCCAGAAGTAAATTCAAATAAAGGAAAGGGGAATCCTACTTATTTTTAACAGTCATTTCTAGATGGAAGGGTGAAGGTTCAGTTTTATTTCATTTTGGAATTCCTTGGTAGGTCAAAAGTGAATTTCATAGGAGATTTAACGTATTCATTAATTACATTTATACTCCCCTGCAATTTAATGAAGAACATTTAGTAGTTCACAGATATACATGTATACAATTAAAATAGCCATGGTAAAAATTGGGGAAAACAGATTAAAACTAGGTTTTGCAAGGTTACGGTATTATTACTATTACTAGTTAAACTTTACTAACCTTTTCTAAAGTTAATTTGTGGTTTGAATAGTAATTTGTACCTCCTGTTCCTTTCAGATTTCTGATACATTGGGACCGTATTACTGTTAGTGATTATTATACTGTAAACTAATATTATAGATTGCACTAAGTGGCATCTTAAGTGTTTCATTAAGATATGAAAGGGCTTTGCTCCATAAATACCTGGATAAGCTGTTATTAATTTTGTTTAAAAATCTAAGGTTTATTATGGCTTAAGATTAGTGACAGGAGTGCTCCTCTACTGTAAAAGGACAGATTAGGGAACATGCCAAGGATATTAGTTTTTTGGTGGTTAAAGTGCCTTCCAGGTGTAAAGTTGATTTTGTCCGTGATCAAAATCAATTAGGCACATCTCAGAAAAGAAAGGGAGGTTAAGGTTTATATAATGCTGCTGCTTTACCCATATAATCATCCATACGGGTAATCTTGGATTTACTACAATTTGTTTAATGACTATTTGAAGTTACAACAATGCTGAAAAAGTGACTAATGGCCATTTTTTACACTTACCACCGTTGCATTATCCCCATGGTCATGTAATCAAAATTCAGATGCTTGGCAACTGGCATGTATTTATGCCAGTTGTGGTGTCCCAGGTTCATATGATCATCTTTTGTCACCTTCTGACAAGCATAGTCAATGGGAAAGCCAGGTTCACTTTAATAACTCTGTTATTAACTTAACCACTGCAGAGATTCACTTAACAGCTGTGGCAAGAAAGGTCATAAAATGGGTCAAAACTCACTTTAAGAACTGTCTCGCTTAGAAATGGAAATTTTGGGCTCATTTGTGGTGGAAAAATTAAGGATTATCCATACTTAGGTTTTTCAGAGTCACCTTTTGAGATGTAAATGTGTGGTTTTTTGTCCAGTGCCAGGCAATATATAACAAATCCTGGTATGTAAATGAAAAACGTGAAACGGGCTATAGGAGGGAAAGTCTTTTTTTAAGCCTTGCATTATTTTTGCAGAGTGGTAGTCATTGACATAAATATCCATCACCACATTTGTTCTTGTTTATTGATATCTCCTGCACGTAGTTATTATATTTTTTTAAAAAAATAAATGTTTTTTTTTCTGATTTACTGCCAAATTTTGACTGCTCTACAGTTTTTGAGACAGCCTGTGTACTTGTTAATCTCTCTTTGAGATGTTAATAGACTTTTATTTCATCCAAGACCAATAATTATGTTATGTCTGCAATTCTCCCTGCAAGGGAAAAAAGAAATCATCTTCTTAGTCATCGTTATTATGATAATAATTACAGCTATTTGTATGCCTTCCACTAAAGTAACTCTAGGTGGCTTGCAACTAGCTAAACAACACAAAGCAACATCCATGAAATCAGTTTATCTTATAATCTTAAAACGTCTATTGCTTTTTAGGCTATGTTACTGACTAATGTTAAAGTGGGGAGGAGAGATAATGACTTTGTAACTGCTATAAAGAAGATCAATCAATCAATCAGAATAGAGCTGGATGGGACCTTGGAGGTCTTCTAGTGCAACCTCTATACCATTTCAGATAAATGGCTGTCCAGTCTTTTCTTAAAAACTTCCAGTGATGAAGCACACACAACTTCTGAAGGGAAAGCTGTTAAGTTTCTTTTATCTTTTTTCTTTCCTTCATTGTATTTTCTGCACTTTTCTTTTTTTCCCATTTTCTCTCTTTTCTTTTTATATTTTGGTATTTGTCTTTTATCTATCTAAAAACTCTCAATATTTAAATGTGTTTCTGAATACCTGGAGATATAAAATGGCTTTTCTCCTTAAAAAAGCTTTACAGATCTCCAAATCTACACCAAAAGCTTTGTGAAAATGTTGATTTGTTTCCTGGGCTCAACCTTTCTACCTGTGCAAGGTTCTAGAGACAAAATGGACAGCGTGTAGTTCTTAAACCCCATCTGAAAAGAGTGAATGAGCATAAGCACATCTCAAAGCCTTATACTTGACAGCTTACGACACTATTGCTAAGATAAATGAAAAGAGAATAAATAAGAACTATCCTCCGATGAGGAGGGATTATACTAATCGATTTTTCTTAGGATAATATCTAATTCCTGAATTCTGTACCCTTACTGTAACAAAAGAATGGCAATTCCTGAAGATATATTTTTTTTCTGAAAAAAGGAATGAGTGTTGCATTTTACAAGTAGGGCATCATCCTTTATAAGTTCATGCCTTTTTGTCAAACTAAGAGGATAAGCTCTCACTGAAGATAGTCCCTACACAAGAGAACAGAACCACAATAATTACATTCAAACGGAATACCTTTTGAACAACAACAAAAGAAAATTCTCCTTACATGCAAGGAAAGAAACATAAAGGGTGTTCCTTTTTTCAGAGAACAAGAAACTAGAACGGGTATAACTTCAGTCTGGGGGGTAGCTTTGTTTGGAAACGTTGTGGTTTCGTTCTTTTTGAAGCCATTTGCCAGGGGTGGAATGGGCACAGCTAGAGGTATTCAGATGATTCGGTTCCTCAGCTCTTCTTGGTTTTCATTTTAGCTACAGTATAAAAACTGAACGTTTCTCCAGAAGGAGAGTACGTAAGTACTCCTTATTTTGCAGTTTATAGTCCTCGGAATGGGGCGGTATATAAATTTAATAAATAATAAATAATAATAATATCCCTACTATATCTCCTTTTGGCTTTTAGTGGTATTTATTTTATTCTGTGGGATGGTCTTAAAAGATTTATGTGATAAGCTAAAATTAGACTTGTGGTTTTTGTGCTTGAAATCCATTCTCTTAAAATCTCATGTATCCATTCCAGAATCTGGGTGTCTTATCAGTTTCCTTTTCAGAAATCTGCTGTAATTCATAAGATACATGAGACTCATTTTTGTCTCTGTAAAAGTTTTTCTAGCATTTTCATTGTAGTCCTGCTCTTAAAAGCAACAAGACACCAACCCACAAATGTTAAATATTGGGAACATAAGCTAGTTTACTAGGCACGATCTCTGGAGCTTTGTGGGTTACAGAGAAAATGAAAAAAAAAAGAAAAGAAAAGAAAAAAAAGAAAAGAAAACATCTTTAAAATGATTCCAAGTTAATGATGATTTATAAAGTTGTTTCCCCCCTGACTCTAAATGACTCTAGGTGGCTCACAATAATCAAAGAAATTACAGGAGATTTTGAATGGGTTGGGCACGTACGATGCGGTTCAGGGACTTTAGCCTAATCATTACTAGAAAACAATTAAACTTCCTATACATCTCTTGCAAGAATTTCAGATTTTTGCTTGTAGCAATTATGTATTTCTCTTCTATGGAATTTCTACTTGTTTCGTGCGCTTTCTAAATTAGAATCCCATCACTGTTTCTTATGTTAATGAATTGAATAAGTTAATTATGTGTTGTGTGAGAAATGCTTCACTGGGTTTCTATTTTATTGTAAGCTTCTGAATATTCTTTTTGAAAGGTAAATAAATGCGGGTGGGGGGGAAGGTTTTTCTAAGCTGTTTTTCAAAACTACAGTTTTCCTTAGAGGTCTGTAATAATCTCTCCCTCAATTTATTAATTTAGCAATTGCTACCCTTTTTTATTTTATTTTACTTTATTTTTTATTTTTTATTTAATGGATTACTTGAGTTCTAGAGAGATGGAAAGAAGCTGATTTCTAAGAACAAAGCAGGATGCCATATATGAGATAGCTATTTATTTAACTTGTGATTCTTAATTAACAGTTTTCATCCCCTCTCTCAATTTTTCTGGTTTAGAAACAAGAATCTTCTATGTGATTCTCATTTATAAAAGGTGGGCAATCATGCCCATTTTATGTCCACAGTCTTGCTTGCTTGAACAGATGATTTTGTTCCTTTTTTTTCTACTTCCAAATTAATTTGTATTATTTATATTTTTAAAAAGTGTCTAAGTTGTATTTTCGTTGAAAGCATTTCGACTCAAACACTGATATATCAAACAATGCTGAGAATGTTTTTTGAAGAAATGCAAAGCAGGTTAGGAGAACGTCAGAATTGTTCATTCTTCTCAAAATGCTGTTCAGGATATTTCAAAGAGAAATTCACACATAAAACAATATTTTAAGCTTTTCCCCTTTAGTAAGTTTGTCTTGTTCATGACTGTGTTTCTCATTCCTTTTACAATGTATTAATTCCATTAGGAATGATCTTCCATTTTCCATTGGATTATGATGCTGAAGTTGATGGCTTTTTGGGGGGGGTGAGATTCGATAGTGGTGACAGTTGTATCTAAGATCTGCAAATTCATAAAACTGGCCTGTAATTTAATAATATAAAATATTTTATCAGAAATAAAGTTGATTATTAGATTTATCTGTTTTTCCTGGTTTCTTTTTTACTTGAAAAAACTGGAAAAAATCTTACTGTTTTTTGATGGAAAGTGCATCTTGATTGCTTTACTCATACAGACGCATGCACACAGATAGAATGGTTTTTCCTACCTTCTCTGGCAGCGTCTGTAGTCCGAAAATAATGTTGATTCCAATTATTACAATAAAATTACACCGTATGGTGCCAAATGATCACAAAACTGTCCACAGTCAATTCATCAAAACTCAACTCCCTGGAATAGTAGGAAAATATTAACAGCTATGGATTATTCAGAGCCGCTGAGAACTCAGCAGTTTCTGTGGTATTGTTTTTACCCTGATCTGACTTGCTCTTCGGATGTTTGAAATCCCAGTGAGTGATGCATTAACTTCAACAAAGTGGAGGGAACTCAGCTAGTTTTAAACATTTGCACTTACAAGTACAGGCAGTCTGAATTAGGAGGGCAATTGGGAGCAGGGTTGCTGTCACAGTGTGATTGTATGGCACAGTGTCATGTGACTTTAGTGGTTAGCGACAGCTCTCCACTCAATTCTAATTGTCTTAGCCTAAAACACATGGGTCATTTAGGGCAGGAAGGGGAGGTAGTCCCAGCTGAGGGAGGTGGGGATGTCACGGGGCTTCTGCGGGGATGGTGGTGGTGGTGGTCAGGGGACAGCCTCTTGTGACTCGAAAGGAAGCAGGGGCACTATGGTCTGTGAAAAGCCTGAAAAGGAGGGCACAGTGTGTGTGTGAGTGCGGGGAGGTCCAAGAAGGAGAGCTGTGGAATATATATGTGAGTGTAAAGACAGAGGAAAGACGATTCAGGGTGCATGTGATTGCAGGAAGGTCAGAAAAATGGGGGGGTATGAGCACAAGACATCTGGGAGGGAGGGTACTACGGTGTGTGTGTGCGTGTGTGTGTGTGTGCAAACGTAGGAAGGCTAAGGTAAATGGGTATACAGTGCATGTGAACCCAAGAAAGCCAGGAAAGGAGGGTGTGGAATTTGTTCAAATACAGGAAGGCTCAGGAAGGAGGCTGCAGATGGGTGCATGTATGTGAGTGAAGGCAGGAAGGAGGATGTGTGTGTCTGTGTGTGTGTCTATGTGAATGTAATGTGAATGTGAATGAAGGGGAAGGGAGGATCTGATTCGTGCCAGCAAAGAAAGACCAGGGGTGGATGGAAGAGATTCACCTGAGCATCTTTCCTCATTCATTTCTAGGAAGACAGCAGGGAAGGTCGCAAATAGTGATCAAGTGTCCACAGGATGGTGCAACCAGTTTTAAGGGCAAGATAGTTGCCAAGTGCCCAAAATCATGCAATAGATTATCACTGTACTGAATTTTTAAGAAATTTAGCTTTTGTGTTGAAATGTGCAGCTAGTTGAAAACATTTGCACTTACAAGTACAGGCAGTCTGAAAATTACTATATTTCAGAAAGTTTTGCATGCTCTTGCTGTTTAATGTTTTTAGAACTTCATGTGGATCCAACTGATAGAGCAGTGTGGTGGCCTAGTAGTGAAGATACTTGCCTGCCACTAGGATACTTGCCTGCCATCTTAGGTAGCAGCAGATATTTCTCTCCTAGGGCACAAAGAAAATAAGATCTGCTGCAAACTCTGCATGGCATCAGAAAGGGCATCAACCAATAAATGCTCAGCTCCATCCAGTTGGCCCACACTATTGTATTGCCAAATTAAGGCACTACATTGTTATAATAACTTATTTAAGTGAATTCAACTGATATATAAGGGAAGACTGAGTAAAGAAATAATACCGCATTAATACCAATACTTGCCTTTCATTTATTTCTTCTAATATAATACGTATCTATATGAAAACCTATTTTAGTGGCTACACTTAAAGGCAGAATAGGGTCCAGTTGTCTGAGTATTTCATTAATCAAGTCTGATTTGGGTCAGTCCTCTCTGTATACATTTGCTAAACTTTGTCAGTCTTCATCACGGATTCTAGAGGAAAATCATGCCTTGTTCAAAAGTAATTTCTGAAGATCCCCCCTGTTAAAAATCATTGATGCCTTTCAGCCCTGAAGCATGATCAATCAGACACATACAGTACTGAAATGGAGAAAATTTGGAACCATTATGAATCTTCATAGCCATCCTTTTAGCACACTTCTGAATTGAAGCCATGGAGGATAAACCAGATTTTTTGCACAGTTATGTAAGAGACCACTGATTACTGGAAGCATTTGGAAAGAGTTAATTGCAGCTACAGACAGTGATTGAAACTAAGGGGCTATTACTTTTTCACAGTTGTAAATGTCATGTTGGACAACTTTTATGATGAAATCAGTGAAAACCCCAACCTTCGGTATTGCTGGTTCACTTAGAATATTTTTATATACAGGTAGTCTTTGCTTAATGATTGGTCACTTAGCAGCCATTCAAAATTACAACAGGCTTCCTCAGAGCTACTGATGATCCATTTTTGAAGTTACAGAAGTTGCACATGCTTTCCTGCAGTCATATGCTAGCGTTTTGGGCACCTAGCAACCTTCTTGAATTTATGGCCAATAACAGTGTTCTGTGGCCATGTAACCACTATTTTTGGCTCTTTTGCCAGTTTCTGGCATTTACTTCCAGTTTCTGGCAACCCCCCCCCCAAAAAAAAATGGGGAAAATGGACTTGCTTAATGACTAAGGCATTGGCTTAATGACTGCAGTATTCATTTAACGACCACCACAAAAGAGGATGTAAAATTGGGTGCAGTCATATAGTGTCCTGTTTAACAACTGCCATAACTTATGACTATAATTCGGGGCTCAATTAGGATCATACGTTGAGGATTGCCTGCATCAGTAGAACCTGTATGAACCTTTAAGAAACTGAATAGCAAAGATATGCCAATGTTAAAGGGAGTAAATGTTTCTTTCATAGAACCATGTGCATAATAATCCTAACAATTGCCTATTTTCTTCTCTGAATGTGCAAGGAGTTAATTACAGAAGGATGTCATTCATATAAAAGTTGAAAGCATAGTATTTCCATTATTTCCTGTCAGAAACATAGACAGGCACTTTTTAAAGCTGGGGCCATGTTTTGCTTCCAAATGTCTTAACTTTTCCCTGTTACTCCAGAACTCATAGTAAGGTGGTTGTTATTGTCCTTAATTCTGCTATTGTGTTAGTGTGCTTAATTCTGTTGCTACTTATGAGGTATGCAAGAATGAGCTGAAAATTTAGAAAGTATCGTTTTGGTCTAAGACTGAGGAAGGTTCCATGATCTTAAGTCCAAAGCTCTGAGGTATGGGAGTATCAGAGAAGTAAAGTTGTGATTTGTGACTGGTTCATAGAAGATAATGATTTTAACATTTGAGGTTTTCCCTTCAAGAATTAATGAATCTGTAAGATTGTTTTGGAGAAAATAAGGAAAGGATTGAACAAATGCAAAAGTCCCTGTTGCTAATTTGATTGTTGTACAGCCGTAATTTTTGCTGTAGTATATAGTATGCTGAATGTTTTTTTCAATAAAATCCTACTCATAAATGCATAATTTAGGGAGGAATCTTTTTTGTTTGTTTTTCTTTTGCAGATGTGCAGATCAGCTCTCAGAATGTCTTCTGTGTCTGCTGTGTATCTCCTAAGGCAGTTGTGTTAGCCTTCCAGCTAATTGACTAATAGAATTAATAACAGTAAAAACAAAACACAACAAAAAGCATTGTAGAGCCACATGCCTTATGAAGTCAATGCTGGGTATGATTTTACAAGTATGTATTTTTTTTTAAGTAGAAATGTTAACTGGAAAACTTCTTGGCACACCATAAAACATTGTGCAATCTGTTATTTGTCTTAGAGATAATAATTGTAGAATGCCTTATATTCTTTCTCTATATTTCCACTCTCTCTAGCGTGACTTGCCAATAGATAGTTTCTCCATTTAGAAGTACTGCAAATGGGGCTTTATTTAGATAATATGTCTTCTTGAATAATGATACTGATAGTGTACAAATGCAGAAAAAAAGAATATATTTTTCAAATAGAGCAATGTAGTAGATAGTGTCCAACAAAACTTTATTTTTAAAAAAACTTGATATGAGCGGGCAGGGAATATTATTCTTATTTCTGGATAAAATCTGCTTCACTTGAGTTTCTCACAAGCTACAGTGGGTGGCCTGAGAAGCTTAGGAATTTCTACCTTTTGCTCTATTTCCTAAGTATCTGTTCCTAAGTTCCAAATTGGGGGAGAATTTGGGATGGGATATTACTCCAGCACTGGAAAAAAAATGAATGAAGTAGCAGCTGTTTCTAAGTTGCCTTCTCAAATTTATTTGAGCATAAAGAGTATGATTAACTCTATAAATCTGGAGTGAGTTTCATGAATGCCTTCTGAGATAAGATATCCGTTGACTATTAAATATTTGTGTCTGCCTTAGAAGCCTTTTTTCTCTCTTCACTTCTATGCTTTCCAGTCTACCTTTGGGCTTTGGGTTATATTATTGAATTGCTACAATATAAAAAGCACCTGCAAGACTCATTTTTGGAGATTGTATACTTGATAATCATGAAGATAGGATTGCAGGGCCATGAACAATACAAAATTTGAATTAGCCTTGTGATTATATGTGAACATTTTATTTTACCTTAAGAAGATTGAGATACAAAAAATTATTTCTTTGAAGCAATTGGCAGTTATCTAAAACATTTTTTTTAATTATACTGGTAGCTCAATCTTCACCACATGGATTCAGCCCTTAATTCTAGTTAGCAGTACCAGGGGGAGGTGGGATACTGAAAACTTTAATCTAGAATATTAGTTCTGGCATAGGATCATAATAAAGTCCTTTCTTATTAGTTTAGTGTAACACAAAGGTGACACATTGCTGAAACCAGTTTTAAGAAGAAGGAGACTTCAAAAAATAAATAAATCTATGTGCACGTATGTGCATTATCCATCTGAGCTTATTTTTTCATCTATTACCATTTTAATAAGAATGTAGCATGTTTTTCCTGAATGATACCAAAATATTAGTACTAAATACTAAGAACCAAGGTGGCATAGTGGTTAAAATGCAGTATTGCAGGCTAACTCAGTTCAGTGCTAGGAGTTCGATCCTGACCGGCTCAAGGTTGACTTAGTCAATCATCCTTCCAAAGTTCATTAAACGAGGACTCAGATTGTTGGGGGCAATATGCTGACTTTGGAAACTGCTTAGACTGGTCTGTAAGGCACTGTGAAGCAAGATATAAGTCTAAGTGCTATTGCTATATCAACTGATGTATCTAACTGGAGAAAAACTAAATAGCTGAACTTCCTTCGTCATCCTGGCTCTTCCAGATATCATGCAATCAAAATGCCTAGAATTTGCAGTAAATTTTGAGAGATCCCGAACGTTTCAAGGGTTAAGGAAAGCTGCATCTCAATGTGATATTTTTTAACATATTTGGGTTCAATCTTGAAATAATTCGTTCTACAAAACTTTATTCAAATTGTACATTGCCTGGTAGAATATTGGTCTCATTCCTGAGATCTAACAGAATTGTTTTATATAACATCAATTAATAGTGAATTGGGTTAGAGTTAGACCAATTTCAACAAGATTGTGTAGCCAATGTATGGTACAACAATAAAGGATCAACATGAAATCGCAATTATGTTTCTGTCCTTTCTGCAGAAGTTCCTCCCCTTTATGTAAGTAGGATTTATTCCCAAATCTGGATTAGCAAGGTTGTACAAAATCTTCTCGAGAAGCATTTTTGTTTGATCTGGCAAACATTGTTTATGTTTCAATATGGGATCAGGTGGAGGGGGAATGGCCTACTTGGGTGTGCTATACATTGTTGTTATCTTACTCTATCTTTTGTATACTCATTTTTATATTTTCAGATATGGTCCGGAAAAAGAATCCCCCTCTAAGAAACGTTGTTAGAGAAGGAGAAACAGAGACCCTTCAATTGCCAGGTACAGAAAGTGACAATACTGAAAGAAAAGAAGAATTTTCTGCCGGTCAGATGCAAGACAACACTGAGTTGGGTGAGGCTGTGGAGCAAAATGATGAGGACTTTTGCACGCATGTCCCAGAGCCATCTCCCAGCTCTAAAAAGGACTTGAAAAGCTCTACAACGAGTGAAAAGGCTGGCTTCAATTATGAAAGCCACAATAAGGGAGGAAATGTTCCATCCTTCCCGCATGATGAGATGACAGACAGAAATATGCCGGCCTTCTCATCTCCAGCTGTTGGGGGAATCTCTGAGTCCTTGAAGTCTCCTCTCAGATCAGATGCAGATGACACCCAAGATGTGGCCTGCAACCTGTCAGTAGATCTGACGGAGAAAAGTGAAGAGACTCGCACGTCACCAAAATCTATGGATGAAACAATGCATGTGCAAAGTGGTCAAGCTGAGGGCCGGGGTTCAAGCCCAGCCTCGTTGGCCTCAAAAAACCCACAAGTGCCTTCAGATGGGGACTTAAGGCCAATCAAATTGAAAGCAGATTTGTTGGCAAATGAGAACCCAGATACGGCGCCTCTGTCTCCAGAGCTTCAGGACTTCAAATGCAACATCTGTGGCTATGGTTACTATGGGAACGACCCCACAGATCTTATAAAACACTTCCGCAAGTACCACCTCGGGCTACACAACCGCACCAGGCAGGATGCTGAGCTCGACACTAAAATTTTGGCTCTCCACAATATGGTGCAGTTCAGCCATTCCAAAGACTTCCAGAAAGTCAACTGTTCTGTGCTATCGGGGGTTCTGCAGGACATCAGTTCCCAAAGGCCTGTTTTGCTAAATGGGACTTACGATGTGCAGGTTTGTATATATATATATATATATATTATTTTTTGGCTCGTAACCAAAAAAACCCCCAAAAAACAAAGCATGTGAATGTATCATTAATTCTATAATGAAAAAAGGCTGAATCAGTTACTATGGGAAGTTAAATGTTTGTAGCCATGCTGCTTAAACTTAGATACTATTTTCTACATTTTGTGTTTTAGCTACTCGTAATTCATTTCAGAGAGGTAAGTTCAGTAGACTCCAGCTTCCCAGAGCTTGGTATTATTGGATAATAATTCAGCCCCCACTATCTTTCCTACCTTTGCATTTGCAAACAAAAAATAAAAATGGTACCAAGAAAAATTAGTCACTTCACTGCTACTGATTTCTTTATGTGCAGAGGAAGGGCTGAGGTAAATTGTTGATAGACAACATTCTTGAAGATTCCTTCAAGTTTTCCAGAGGCAGAAAGCCCCTTTCAAAAGTACCCATCAATTTTATCAGCCTCTCATTGTGCTTCATACAATGGCTAACGTATTGACATGGCAGGTCTTCCATTTATGAGGAAACAAATTGGTGAAGTTGCTCCCCATCATTATATGTAAACTCCCAGGATGTTGTGTCTCCACAAGTTACTTTTATTATTTTTCCCCTTCTAGGGCAGATGTGCATACTTCAAAGCTGCTGCTGCTTTATTGTTTTATTTATTTATTTATTTGCTTCTTTGTTTGAAGAGTGGCTTTAAGCCTATAGGGGACAGAGAGATTCTTAAAAATAAAGCTGATGCACATTCTTATATGAGAATAAATAGTTTTTATGGTATAAAGTCTATTCAGCATTATTGGTAATATAGATTAATTAATAATTTTTAGGGGTTAGTTTTAAAAACGGGGTTTTAAAGGATTTTTATATTTTTATATTTTTATATTTTTATATTTTTATGTGAACCGCCCCGAGTCCTCGGAATGGGGCGGTATATAAATTTAA
>JANHFL010008406.1:78254-92197 GCA_032468155.1 Oxyrhabdium leporinum
CATTAACCATCTAAACATAATCCCTTTAAGATACAATTTATTTGATAAAAAAAAATATTTTCATCTTCTGTCATGTATCTTTTTCGGGATCTGTTTAAGAATATTTATTTCTTTATCTCTATATTTCAAACTTCTCCCCCTCTGTGCTCTCAGTACCTCATCTCTGGTGGCTCTCCTTAAAAAGACTATCTGATTTATTTATTTTAAGAATAACATTTGCTGGGCCACAGTCCATAAATCTGATGCTATCTTGAATGGCACAGGCTGTTTCCTGATGAGGCTTCTGCAGGGCACTGGGCTGCTCTGAATAACAGTAACAGATTTCTTATTTCTGGTCCATTGTTTTCTACCATTTCTGCTTGTATGTATGTACATGCATATGTGGATATGAGGTGCTTTCTGTGTTTTCTTCATTTAATTTCCTCCTGATCTCAATGTTTCTATTTCTTCTTTAAATATATAATAAAGAAAGCACAGATGGTGACAATTAGGTGTTACTAAAAGCAGCAAGCTCCCCAGTTGTTTGTGATGGTATTCTTAACTAGCTATGTGCATTAATTAGCTTGGCAATGCCAAGATCTCAGAGCCATAAACTACCATTTGGCCAACAGATCTTGCAGCTCTTCCTAATCAGTGTCTTTCCACTATCTATAGCCAGAAGGGTCTAATATCAACACTAAGTGGGTATGCTGCTCTTGTTATCAGTCCTTATTGCATACTCATTACTTCTGACTCTACTTTTATTTCTTCTGCTCCATTAAGTTCGGGAAATAGTTTAGGGTCATGATTGAGTTGTGTAATATAGAAATAAATGTGTAACAGTGCACATATGTGCACAAAAACTGCACCCAAGTGCCACTCGAGCTTGTTTTTCTTGTACTTGAGGAAGGATTTCCACAAGCTTGTGTTTAACTAGCACTATTGTTTGTCTGGAGCACGCTAAAATGCCGAATACAAAGGTAAATCCTGTAAGACGCCACTTTCTCAGCCAAACATTTCAACTTTTCCCAATTTCCAAGCCTGAACAGAAACCAGCCCTTGTAAATTGCTTCTTCGCTGTTAGAAAACCAGGCCAGATTGTAATTCAAATCATTACTTTTCCTAATCGAAGCAATTTCTTTCTTTCTTATTTAATAAAAAATGAGTGGGCCCCCACCATGGATGAACGGCTGCAGAAGTGGATGGGAGTTAGCAGAGATGGCCAAACTGATTGCTTTGATTAAAGACAAAAATAACAACTACTTTTCTTTCTACCTGGAAACCGTTTCTGGATTTTGTGCTCGAGATGGTAAAAAAAATGAAACGTTGACTTTGGGTTTTACTAATTAGATAGGTTTGTTGTTATAGAAATGGCTAATTTATGCTATTATGTAAAAGTAAAAAAAATGAAGTTTGATGTTATTATTTTATTCTACTGCAGTGTAGGAAGTTGGAAGTCAACACCTTTTTTTTTCTTCTTTTCCCCACACTTTCCCCTTCCCTATCTTTCCTACTATTTTCTTTTGTATTTCTGTATCTTATAGTATTAATACATAAATAAATAAAAGTTCGGTTAAAAAAAAAATCAGTGGACCAAGAGATGCGAGATGCACAACTTGTGTTAACAAAGTGCCGTTCTCCAACAGCATGGAACCCCAAACCACCTATGTTTGCTCACTGACAGCTGATATGAATTGAATTGAAGAAACTCCCTCTGGGCTCAGAGGAGAAAACAGATCCAGATGGACCCCCCAAGGTCCTTTCCAGCCCTATGATTCTATGGCCAGCTTCAACCTCTGTTCTGTATTCAATGAGTTCAAAGCTGCGGCTGCATTCTTCTCATCATGCAACTGTCTGTTTAGCCAAAGGTCATCTTCATCAACAGAACTTCTCCCTTATTCAGGCAAGAGAATTTATTTTCAGGTTGTCAAGAGACTTTTTGCCACAGAGCAACCAAAATATCCACAAGAGTCTCTTTCTTGGAAGACAAAAATTCTGGCTTAATTCTTAACCTTAGAGGAGGGGATGAGGGAAAGGGCTCTTTCAGACCTTAAGACCGTCGCCTACAGCAAGATTACATAGTTTCCAAGATGCTTCTGCCCTACCTAGTAACTTCTTTCTAATATGGACTGCCCTTTATATTTTCAATCTGGTTCTGCTCCCTGCTTTCTCCAGAAGTTGCTTTGCTATCCAAACCAGCCAACGTTCCCCAGTTCTCACCGTCAGCCACTGCCCAACTTCCTCTTTCTCCTTCTGGGCTGGGTCCACTTTCTGAGCCAGGCCCAGCCCCTCTTTGGAGTAGGCTTTTGTCTTGGTCTCACGTTCCACTACCTTGAACCGCTCCATTTGCTGGAAAGAGAGAGATTACAAAGTCTCCATGAGTTAATGCAAACAGGAAACAGTTCCCAGGAGGGCTCAGAATCCAGCCCCTAGCAGGCATTTTCTAACATTTGATCATTTGAAATGCAAGTCTACACTGCAATAAACTTAAAAAAAAAATTCAGTGCTCTGATAACTTCAGCCACCATTTTTGATCTGAAAGGAGGGTGGGAAAACCCCAAATGCTTACGGTCAAAATCATAGGGCTCCTCCCATATGTGCTGTCCCCGCCACTCTCAAATTTTCAGAAGTTGTGTGAACGTATACAACGCCACCGTTTGTACCGGGCAGCAGAACCAATTAATTTATATTGGACTCCTTGGTGCTCTCTGAGCTTGGTTGTTTGCCTGCAGACATTTCATTGCCCCTGTAGACAGCACCAACACTGTTGCTGCCTACAATACTTTGGTGCTGAAACATCTGTAAATAAGCAAACAACCAAGCTCAGAGAGTACCAAGGACGCCCAGTTCAACCCTGACCTACAGATATTTTCTTCTCTTGCAACTAACTTCTGGCTCTGCTTCAGGATAAGCAAGGTCACCAAAGACAGAATGAATGAATCTGCAGAATGAATTCTGGAGTCTGAGGTGGTGATTGCATCTCATTGCACCTCCCATAAATTCTACATCCTCTGGAAAGTTTAAGTCACTAAGATACTATTAAGCTATCCTTTCATTTTTCTCTCCCCTCCCTCATGGTAACCAGTCTGGTTGCTTGAAAATCACTGAATGGGTGGGAAGAAATGTTGGGATGCAGGGAGGGGCACAGGATTAATTGGATGTGGATTTCTGCAGTCTCCCATCAGTTGGAGAGATTCCTAACCAGCTTAGGAGAAGCCAAATGCTGCAAAAAGAGAAGCAGCAATTAGAACGATTGCAGAGCAGATTAAAACAAATGAGAGATCTCAGATCATTTAAAATGGCTTTTCCTTATCTGCATCTTGGAAGAGATAATTTTGCTTTCAATTCTAATATTCTATTTGATTGCTGCTCGTAGATTAGGTTTCAAAACCATCCTTAACCTGATATTGCTTGGAGGTGATGAAAGTTGGCTCCAAAAAAAAACAGAAGGGAATCCTGCTGAGGAATTTTGTTCAGAGACAAATTCTACTGTCTATCCTTGGATTCAGAATCTTAGTCCCCTAAACATAGGGATTCACTATATTTCTTCCTGTCCAGAAATCCTGGATAGGATCCTGAACTGTTGTGGTTACTTCCTTAATAAAATTCATAAGGTTTTTGTCTACAATGTTGAGTTATTCATATAAGTACGCCTACCCAAACTAGTGAATCTCATTAACACGGTGCTACTACCACAGTGGGACTGATTATTTTTCTAACTGAAAGTATCAAAAGAATGGTTTTGCTGGCCCAGCTAAATGCTACTAATACTCTCAATCTCATGCCCTCTAATTAGGTAAAATGATGCATCATATGGCAATTTTTGAACCAAAGTATTACAAATGGGTTAATTTACAGAATGTATCCAAAATCTGGGACCCAGGACTCCTAAGGGAATGAAATTTGGGAAAACTGTAGCTGCTTCAGTGCTACTGGCTGCTGCTGCATTCAAATGATCTGTATTTTTAATGTTTCATGACAGTTTCCCAGCCAGTCTTGTAATCCCTTTCTCCTGCCCAGGAGCAGTAGGGAAGGGAAAGGAGAAAGGAAGATTTCAGATGCTCCGCGACAAATTCCCACAAAGAAATTCAATAAAAAAATCAGCAGGAAGTCAGAAGTCACTCCTGCTCCTATAGCTTTTTTGTCCGCTGGCAGTCTTTCTGTTTCTCCATTTAGGAAAGGAAATATATCTGAAACAGTTCCCCAACAGGGTGTGGGTTGTCTAATTCAAATGCTCTTTTTAATTAATATTTTAATATTTAACTGCTTCTACAGAATACAGATGGGATATATCAATCACAAAAAGACATTTTCAGTCACAAAGCGAATAATGAGTATTGTCCACAAATACCCAAAGCAGTGTCATATGAAGCCATGTAGTACAGAGAACAACCCAGAATCATGAACGATGCAGCAATATGTATTTTTGTCCCCGCAAACAGATACTGATGATCACCAACCATCCGTGTGTTTTAATCACAGTGCTTGGATTTGACACTAGAAAAATACGACAGGGAGTTTTGTAAGAGTGCCTTCCCCCCCCCTCAAAAAAAAAAGAAAAAAAGAAAATGTGTAAAATGTCTACTGATTCAGGTTGCCTAGGAAATACAAGATACAGCTTGATCCTTGCAAAGTCCCTTATTTCAAAGCCTCCGCTCTCAAAGTTTAGAAGACTAAGAAGGTCTTACCATCTATCCCATGTTGTCACTCTAAGGAAGGTTGTATGGAAAAAGGTCCTGGGCTCCCCACAGAACCCCTTTTCTGTCACTTATTCAGCTTAAGTATAAGTGAGATGGCCAAGTGGCTCACCTTTATGAGGTCACACTGCTAGCAGCCAATGGCAACACTGTTAAGGAGGAGCTAAGCATAAAGATATCAAGAAGTCCTAAGTGCAAAAGCTGATTGAGCTGGTAAGAACTACGCCTAAAACTGGACAAAATTAAACCTGGTTCATTTAGTCCTCCAAAACCACAGAGTTTCCTTGAAAAACATCCATTTCACCAGAACTTTTGCTCAGCACTGACACATAATAGCTAATAGATTCTTTTCTCTCTGTTTGAATTTTTACCGTCTCAATGAGTTTCCGGTTGTCTATTAGCTGCCTTTTGTCTTTAATCTCATTGGATGCAACCCATGTCTTGATCTGGTCCCTCAATCTCTGCAGAAAGAGAAAAGTAGTTCCATGATCAAATTCTGTTCCCTTTATCACTAGATGTTCCCAGCAGAGACCAGCCCTAGAGAAACACTCATAACAGTGAAACTTTTTAGAACACTACCAACGTAGCGCCAACTAGACGTATCAAATTCAAATCCCATAACCCACAGCCAGCCAACAATCATGGTGGTTATTAATTATACAAAACTCAACACTTCCGGGTGTCTTCAGGGTAGAGAAAGCTTACAATGACAGAAATGGTCAAACATAAACAATAGACTCATTTCTATACCCCTATGCTATACAGGTACAGACAGTCCTTGACTTATGACCACAACTGACCCCCAAAATTTATGTTGCTAAGTTAGACACTTGTTAAGTGAATTTTGCCCCATTTTATGACTGCAGTTGTTAAGTGAATCATTGCAGTTGTTAAGTAAACTAGCACGGTTGTGAAGTGAACCCGGCTTCCCCATTGACTTTGCTCGTCAGAAGGTCGCAAAAGGGGATCACATGACCCCAGGACATTGCAATCGTCATAAACATGAGCCAATTGCCAAGTATCTGAATTTTGATCATGTCACCATGAAGATGCTGCAACAGTCATAAGTGTGAAAAACTGTCATAAATCACTTTTTTCAGTACCATTGTAACTGCGAACAGTCGCTAAATAAACCGTTGTAAGTCGAGGACTACCTGTACTTGATCTATGGCCACAATTGGGACAGAATTTCTAATTAAGAACTAAGTGAGGCAATTGTTAAATGAGTCATACTCAATTTTGCAATATTTTGTGCCACTGTTAAGCAAATCACCGCAGTTGTTAAGTGAATCACATGGTTGTTAAGTGAATCCAGCTTCCCCCATTGATTTGGCCTATTGGAAGGTGACTGGGAAGATGGCAAATAGCAATCATGTGACCCTGGACGCTGCAACCGTTGTAAATACATGCTGGTTGCCAAGTGTCCAAATTTTCATAATCATATGATCGTGGGAATGCTGCAACAGTCATAAGTGCAAAGACCAGTCATAAGCCAGCTTTTTCAGTGCTTTGTAACTTCAAATAGTCAGTAAATGAATGGTTGTAAGTCAAAGACTACCTGTAACTATTGGATTTCACTTTCGTCTGTTAAAAGCCAAGCAATCAGCAACTTAGCATAGCTTGCTACCTTTTTCCTTTCTCTTGTTCCTCAAATTCTGCTTTTCCCAACATAGTTGTGAAAAATGTAGGGAGTGATGATTTTAACATATGTTTCCCTGAACTTTAATTATTTATCTGAATTTTTACTATTAGCACTTTTGAGTGAAATAATGATAGCAGAGAATGGAGGGAACTGTCAAAGGACATTTTGGAACGCGTAGTCTGGAAACATCTTAGACCTATAGGAGATGACTGGGCTGAGCCCGAGGGAGGGGTCAAACATGTCATCAGTCATGAATCCCTTCCTGCCCACAAGAGATCTAAGTCCAGCCCACTTTGAATTCCTGTGACTCTCATCTATCTTAGCTCAGATTCTGGCAGACAGCTTAAGTTTGCAATAAATCTTTCCACCCATTTGATCTGCCTGGATCCCCTGATTTCCTTGTAGCTTGACAAGACCCTTTGACAAACTGAGGAATTCTGATTCAGTCTCCGGGAGAGGAATGCAAACACTGCATTGCAACTTGACAAATTCCCCATCCCCTCTTCTCATCCAACAAAAGCCTTTTGGGGACAACATTTCCCATCTGCCTTTCTCTGGATTTCAGGCTATTCCCTATAACTAATCTCCTGAGATTGGGTTGTCAAAGAATACTGAAGCTTGGCTCATTCTTACCTGGAGCTTCTTAATCTCCTTTTTCAGATCGGCTTCATATTTCTCCTTCTGATTGGCATTCGCTGCATTATGGAGCTGTAGCAGAGAGAGAGAGGAGAGAGGAGAGAAAAACAATCCCAAGATGTGATCAAGGCTGGAGCTGACGGTGTCATGGAAGAAGTGGAGGGCAAAATCAAACTGGATAAAGGAAAAGCGGGAGTCAAATGGACTTCTTCCCTCGTCTCCCTGATCCTCCCTTCCCAAAAAATAAAATCAGGATGAGGAACTACACCGGGTGATAACCATGGAGTCTGGGCAGAACCCAGGCAGAGAGATGACAGCAGCCCTCACCTTCTGCCAGATGTCTTCAAACTGCTCCACACCTTCCGATACCTTTTTGAGACACCGATCAATCTCACCTGCAAGAATGGGGGTGGGGGAGGGGAGGCAAAAGATAAACTAGTTGAAAGCAATCGCAGGAACTAAAAGGTTCGTACCTTCCATGAAGCCTAAAAGGGGAAGAAAGACGTTTGAATTTTGAAATGCTGCCTGTTTCTCCTTCTTCCCAAATTCTAGCACCATTGCCCCCATTTTATTGATTTCCTACACCAACGGAAAACCTAACTCTTTTCATACTTCCCTAATCGCATCCCATGCTCTTTTGGAAAATACAGCATCCTATGCCAGGTATTCAAAGTAAGAATCCTGTTTGCCTTTTGCTCAATTTATGCCCGCCTCTTTCTTCTGCGCCAGTCTAGGTAAACAGACTTTCTGCTCTTCTGCTACTCAACCAGGCTCCTAGCCCAGCCACGGAGCTTACCTTGTAGCTTCCTCTTATCTGCCATGTTTCCTTCACTATAGGGGGGCTCTCTTCATACTTTATAGAGCGTTGACACTTTTAAGGAGAACAAGCAGAAAAAAATATTACAAAAAAATAAGGCAAAGAAAAAAGCAGGTGTCCTAAGGCTATTTTCCTTCTACATTCCCCCCCACCCCAAAATCTACTCTGAAACAGCAGCATAAAGTAGAAAATCAGGGAATGAGGTATAGGTGTGGTCCTCAACTTACAACAGTTCATTTGGTGATCGTTCAAAGTTACAGTGGCACTGAAAAAAAAGACCATTTTCAAATTTGTGATCATAAGTCATTGCAGCATCTCACATGATGAAAATTCAGATGCTTGGCAACTGACTCATATTTGTGACACTTGAAGTGTCCTGGGTCATGTGATCAACCTTTTGCAATCTTCTGACACCTCGGAATGGGGCGGTATATAAATTTAATAAATAAATAAATAAATAAATAAATAATAATTAGCTTATTAGCTATTATAATAATTGAGAGATTCAGTCTAGAACTACTTTCCTGATCATGAGAACAATCAACCAGTGGAACAGCTTGCTTTCAGAAGTTATGAGTGCCCCATCACTGGAGACTTTTTAAGAAGAGACTGGACAGCTACTTGTCTGGAATGGTATAGGGTCTCCTACATGAGCAGGGGTTGGACTAGAAGACCTCCAAATCTCTTCCAATTCTGTTATTCTATTAGATCTTACAACTCCCATCTCTCTGCTGCTGCGTTATAACATTATTGTTGTTGGCCCAGACCTGTTGTTTTTCAGACTCCAGACTGCTAATGATTTTGTGTTCTGTAGTGGCATTTACATACCACCTCCATGCTGGGAGGTGGTAAGAGCACTTACACATACCCATATATAAATATACCATTAATTCTATAATGAAAAAAAACCTACATCAGTTACTATGGGGAGTTATGTATGTATTTATTTAATTTCTATAGCTACCCATCTCAACAAGTGATTCTGGCAAACATACATCATAAAAACATATAACAATTAAAACAATGAAGAATAAATATATATTGTATGGTCGCCGAGTATTCCTTCATGTTGTATACATGAAGACAAGATGGCATCATAGATTGAGAGAAATGGTCGATGCAACTTTGTATTTAAAACATTTGCTATTTTTCTTCTTTTAAGTGAGAACATTGTAAGCTGGCTAGCAACATTATTTAAAAAAAAAATCAGAAAAATCGATCTGCATATTAAGTGATTAATTCACCTAGGGTTAAAGGTTTGAAGGCAAGGACAGGGTAGCTCTTGAAAGCAGTAAATCATGTAAATTTAAAAAAATATCAGGTCATGAATTAAAAAAAATATATGATTCAACCAGTGATAAAGACTAGCAGAATCAGAGAAGGAAGATGGCAGGGAAGGGTTTAATAGAAAAATAAAAGCAGATGGCTAATATAAACAGATAAATGTTTTAAGGATAACCACATTTTTCACATTGTTTTATTACACCAATGAAGAACTAACTTCAAGAAAAGTCAATTAGTCAGGATTCTTCAGGTTTGAATCAATGTGCAGCAATGTGCTTTTCATTCTAGCATAGATGCACCCACACACATGTGTTCACATCATTTCTTTTTTTAACTGAAGCAGTACTGATTTAACATATGAATCATTCAGTCGTTAAATTTTACTGACTTGTGTAAGATACTCATAACTTTTTGTTTATAATTAGAATGCAAATAGGATTTAGATGACACAGTTAAGAAAGATAAGAGTATTTTCAGATTAGAAAGGTGAGTAAATATTTTTAGATTTGAAATTATGATTACACAGTAATTTGCTTGTGGCACTAGTATATTTTTGGCTGTTTAAGAAAATACTTAAACAGTCACTTCGGGGCATCGATAAACATATTTTAACAAATGAATTCCATGAGTGAATTACCGCTCTATACTAAAAAACTTTCTAATATTGAAAAAGAAAACTTGTGCTTTAAATAAAATTACACTCCTTGTCTAGAAAGCAGAATAAAACCTTTCCAATTATGTACAATTTCAGGATAAACAAGCCTATCAGCGATAACTTTAAAAAAAAATTCAAAGCTGTGAGCAGATTTCTTATACTACAATAGAAGATGGACTAATTTCTCTTTGCTGCAGTCTTGTAATGTGTTTTTAATTACAACTAGCAGGATTTTTTTCCACCTAAAGGTGCTGTGTTATTAATTTGGTTTTTAACATCCTTACATTTCCCAAAAGACTTCTGCGGCATAGAAATATGTTGCCTGACCTACAAGAGCAAAGAATTGATTCGTTTAAATAGAAAGTGTCATAAATATTTTTGTTACATGATAATATTACAGGAAGATAATATCCAGACATGTTACAGATTTCTGCTAAGAAGCCAGCTAGTAAGCTTTAATATTATTGTTACTTACAACTTCATAGTGGCACACAAAGTGCCCTGTAGTGCATACAACTATGGGGACAGTTGGAAATTTTTGTGAAATGTCCGTTGATGTCGTCTAAGAACAGCTCAGGAAACTATTATTTTGAAGATATTCTATGACCCAAAAACTATGGAAAGCAAATAAGAAGCAGAAACATGTCTTCTGAATAGTACTGGTATGAAATATATAAAGGCACAAGCATTTTGAATTAAAATGATCATTCCTGGGAATTTTGCTACTTGATGATCTCAGTGATCCCAAAATAAAAGATGGTGAGGCTATATAATGAACAGGCATGATTGCATTAATCTCTGAGCATGAATAATAGCATCCTTTCCCAAACTGATGTGTTCCAGATGTATTAGGTTCCAACTGCCATTGAGTTAGAGCCAATGGGAGCTCATCTTTAACACATGCAGGGCACAAAATTTCAGAAGATTGCAATGGATGCAAGACCAGTACCAATCTGTAGTCTCTGGATTCCAAACAAAATATGGTGGTAACATCCATTCTCCCCCCTCTCCTCCAAAAAATTATCTGTGCTCAGTCTTCACTAAATTTCTTTAACTGAGGAGGGATTTTCCTTTTTTTTTAAAAAAAAAAAGTCTTCATGAATCCCTTATACTTTGCATATTTTTTCTTCTTCTGTAGATGAATATTTCCTGTTTAAATACATAAGAAGGGATATATGATGGCCAGCATAAAGGATTTTTTTAAAAAATATCTCACTAACAGTGATTGTTAGGTTCTTGATTATTTATAGGAAAACTTGTACTTGTTTCAGTAGAGCTTGGATACTTTTTTGTGGTGGCATTTTTTGAAACAAGCCAGATGTGTGTGATACCTCAGATTAAATAAATAAAACTAGAAATAAAACAGATCAATGAAGAGCTTGGCCGCAAGATACTATAAGGAAGACAAAAAGAGGTAAAAACAGTACACAGATAATCTAGTTAAGATCACTCTGTTCACCAGAAGTATGTTCTAAAACAATATGTTCTAAAACAGGATACTTACAGAAGTATATTCTATAAGGAACTGATGATTATTAAATTGGCTTTGGATCTTAACCCCTCCCCTTCCCCCCTTTTCTCTGGTGTGTTTGGCATGAGTATTAACAATTCTTCCATGCCAAAATGTTGTATTTCATCATTTGTACATAAACCAGATGTTGATAACTAACCTGTAAGAAGGTAAAAAAAAATTCATGCTTGTAGTAAATACTGAAATAAAAGGATAGCTGTGATTGTGGAATCCTTGCTTGCAGATATTTCATTACCTGATTAAGTAACATCATCAGTGCTAGTGAGTGTAGGATTTGCTGCCTGTTTATATACAGTAACTTCTCCTCCAGTGTTAATGTGGGTGTGGAAATTAAGAAGGGAACAAAAAGACCAGAACATGCTGTGTATAGCAACCAACACCCAGATAAGCAGGGATTAACTATAGACAATCAAGCAGAAAACAATACCCTGATCAGGGAACATCCTGATATATAAACAGGGAGCAATCCCCACACTCACTATCACTGATTATGTTACTTAATCAGGTAATGATCAAGCTCATGGAGCAATAAGGATCCCACAATTCAACTCTGAGCTCTCAATTGGAGAATGTCATATTAACAGTTTTAACTGAACTTTTAAAAAGTCGTCATACTTGCAGCGTGTGAAGACTTTATATGCATATATATAACATTGATTTTGCATATATTGATTTTCTGTCTGAAAGAAGCATTGTAGTTCCTCTGAAATTTTTATAGGGTTCCTATTTAACAGAAGCAATGGTAGATAAGAAAATAGGCAGCCTATCTGGATTGTCTTAATAATATAATATGTAGCCATGGGATCCATATTTGTGTGAGTCAACAGTGAGATCCCAATATCTGACTATGTGAAACCATCTCCAACAATTATCTACAGCACACAGGAGTTTTTTTAAGCCTGTGTGACCTGAGAGCAGAGAAGTAGAACATTTTTGTTGCTATTGTAAAGAGTAGATGCTCTGTCCTTTAGCAGTGGTGGCTAACCTTTTTGGCACCGAGTGCCGAGACAGGAGAGTGCATGCGTGCCGGAAACCGGAAAGAGCAGCTCCCTGACATGCATGTGCGGGAGCACCGGAAACCAGAAGCTTAGCTTCCCAGCACATGGCTAATTGGTCTTCCAGTTTCTAACACACATGCACTCGCGAAGGCCAGCTGGCCAGCATGCACATGCATTCTGGGGAGCTGCTGTTCCGCTTTCTGGCACTCCCACATGTGCGAAGAACAGCTGGCCAGCGTGTGCATGTGCTCTGGGGAGCTGCTGTTCCAGTTTCCAGTGCTCCACACGCGAAGATCAGGTGGCCAGCATGCATACGTGTGCCAAAACCTGGAACAGCAATGAGCAATGGCTGGCATGCCTAGAGAGATGGCTCTGCGTGCCACTTCTGCCACACGTGGCATAGGTTCACCATCATGGTCCTATAATATTTTTTTTTAATCCAGGGGGAATAAAGAAAGTTTATTCCTTTCAAGCATTCTTTTGTTGCAATAATAGGCCAACAAAACACTCTCAGTAATATGTGACAAATCATGATTAATAACAGAAATGTGTTTCACCTCCATTAACTACTAAAATTAGAAACTAGCCTAGCTAACTTCTAAGGTATGTCTTGCGGCTTTCATGCTTCATATATTAAGCACTTTAGTGTGATCCTGATGCAGGGATTTGATTGTTTTATGCACTTTTTAAGGCCTCATACACTACAACTGTTGGTGATTGCTTCCTTGTGTTGCTGTGCAGGCACTATTTAATCATTTAAGTATTAATCAAATATTTCTAGACTTGTTTTCTGCAAACAACTTGCCAACTTGATGATTTCCTAACACAGAATTTGTAAGAATGAAAGCGTATCGTCATATTTGTCGAAATATGAATCTTATTTGCAAGCCAGTTTTTCTGAAACTCATTACCTCTTCATTTATTTTTCTGTCATAGTTTGCAACATCAGTTACACAGAATTTGGCAGTCTCTGATTCCTGATTTATATGGATCCAATTTCCATAGACTAGCCAAAATCGATCCCATCCTTTTTTTTCTTTTTTAATTTCAAAGATTAGCATTGACTAAAAAAATACTTAACTTTGTTTAGAATGAAATATATTCCTTTTTGGAGCCTGTCCCACTTTGACTTTTCATAATGATGAACCTTGAGGGCATATGGTATTTGGCATGGATGCAGGAATGAATGAATAATTGTAGGATCTATGTTTTTGTCAAAAATATAGTAGACCAGTCCTGAAAAGATCCTTACACCAGGATGGAAAGCGATGAAACTAATTGAAAAAGCTGTTAGCAGCAGAAAAGTTTCATGATTTTCCCTTCTCCTTATAATGTGTTATTATCTTGTAAGCCATTTTTATGCCTATATAGATCATTACTATGTTTGATCTATGGGAATCTCAAGCAAATGAGAAAAACTTGTTGAATGCCAAGATAAACTAATGGGTCCAGGAAATCAAATGCTACCATTTTAGGGCACTTGGGGAAAAAAATATTTTTTGTTGCCTCTACAACCATTTTTACAGTATTCCAAACCTAATGGAAGAGGTGAAATATTGCATAGTGTTTCATTATGTAGAGATAAATGTATAAATCTGTCAGTCAGTCTTATCTGTCTGTCTATGTACCAGCTATCTATCTATCTATCTATCTATCTATCTATCTATCTATCTATCTATCTATCTATCTATCTATCTATCTATC
>JANHFL010008406.1:92297-106274 GCA_032468155.1 Oxyrhabdium leporinum
TATCTATCTATCTATCTATCCTCTCTTTCTCCTTCTCTCTCTTCCCTTCTCCCTTTCCCTCTCTCCCTCCCTCCTTCATAAACACACACACACACACACACACAAAGCCACCTCTTGTTTACAACCACATATATCATTTGTTAAGTTATATTTTGTTTAATAAAGCACAGTTGAATGTATTTACATAACATATTAAGTGAGAGCATTACTTTACCAGAATGGTATGTGTCATGGTACCCCTAGGGCACTTCTGTGCTTCTACCCATGCTTACTTTGCACTTTCTGTAGACAAGTGGGAACATTTCCAAAACAGGCACCGGACTGCAGTTTCTCATTTATATTCTCAAAATAACTTACAAAGATCATTTGAACTCATTCATAGAAATCTAATATTCATCAGTCCTTCCTCCAGAATTTGATTCTTTGCTTGGGCACATGACAGCTTCCCAATTTTTAAAACTACACTTTGTTATCTATCAATGTTTACAGTATTATAGATTATATTAGACAAGGAATGTAATATAAACTAGAATTTCCAGTGCCCACACTTGCCTGGACTACCACCAAACCATAGTTTCTTGCCTTAGAAAAGAAAACTAAGCCATTAACTCTCGCCCTGTCTATTTATCTGCATGATATTCAGAACATTGTTAATTGTATGATAGTTAATACTTTATGGATGCTGGATTGCAGAAACTGAATGACTAAACAAAAAGCATATTTAGGGTTAGAAGATTAAAAATAATTGGCAAGTGGGAAACTGATTAACTCAAAGGATTGGAAAGAGAATCAGCCCTTTAATGATTGAAAACAGTGACCCAAATAATTGAAAGGTTTGCTGCTATCTGATTTTGTTACATCATTTAGCTGGATTAGCTCTTAGCTGATGGAAATAATTTAAGCAAACAAAAAAGATTTTCAGTTTCTCCAACTCGGAGTGATTAATAACCTGTAAAACCAGGCACTCTGTGAAGTCCTAGACATCACTCTTGATATTCCCTCCCTGCATTCAATCACATTTGCACACTTAACGAGGGTTCATTTGCAATGTTTATGGGCCCAGCTCTCTCCCATAACTTTCCATTCATTAGAAGCTCAGCTCAAGAGGAAAGAAAATTCATTTTTAAAAAATTTCACAAGCACTGCCTTTATACTCTCTTTTCCATAAAGTTGAAATTAACATGGTAACAAGTATAACTATAGAATCTGGTCATGTGAAAGGACGGGGAGGTGAACATGCTTTGTTTTCTTCTGTGTAAATCAGATGTTTTACATCTATGTTGCTGTGGAGATGTGAAAATTGCCTTTATAATTTTTTTGTATAGCAACATTTTGCACCATTTTTTAAAAATAGCCTGATAACAGGTAAAATGATTGTTTCTAGAGTGCTGAATACGCTTTAAATAAATTAGCCAGTCGTAATAATAATAGCCTAATACTACTTTCTAATTTTTAAGCTAATTCTGAAATGGACAGTGCCAAATGGAAACTGAAGGACGCAATCTACTTTCCACAGGATCAGCCTAATGGAAGTCCTATAATCCACGATCCACAGATCCTTGCAAGAATTGTTTTCAATCTCCTTAGAATGGCCAATAACTGAATAGGGCAGTGGTTGTCAACCTGTAGTCTGGAGACCCTGGAGACCGCTATATTGTCCAGGAGATCTGTGAAGGCTGGAAGAGATGTTATGATTTAAATCTTGAGTTACTTCTAATGTAACTTATGTAACCATGGTCCATGACTGCAAAAGGGAGTTCATGGTGAAGAAAAGGGTGAGAACCACTGGAATAGGGAATTCTTATATGTAAAATATACATTTTTGTTTGCAGGATGCACTGGCAGATTTAGAAGCTGCTGATTTAGATTTAGAGATTTATTTATATATATCTCCATATACAGATAATGTTTATGCTTTAAATCTCAGTTATATTTAGAGAATATATTATTTGTCAAGTTGTAGAGAATGAGATGGAACATGTGCTGCTATAGAGTGATTCTGTACAATGGATGTGAAAAGCTTATGGTAGCTCTAATGAATGTTTGGGCAGGTTTTTAAATACCTTACGGGTGTTTTTGCATATTATCTTCTTCTGAAATGATAGACTTACAGTATAGTACTTCCATTTCTGATAAATTTGCTGTATTTTTTTTTAATGAGAACCTTACACAGTAGTTAGCTTTTAGAGTTGTGCAGCTGTTCTCCTATAGCTCATTGGTAGTATGACTTGTATAAAAGAAGTTATACGTCCTGTCTAAAGGATGAAAGACTATGCATTACTCACTAGTTTAAACTGATATTTCTGCTTTCTGAAGTATTGAATCTAATCATATGACTAAGAAAACTGACAGGAGTACAGAGTTTGACTTTAAGGTATAGCAGTAATGGCACAATGAGATAAGTACATCCACCCAGTCATTCCTGTTGCTTGGGCTACTTTTGGAGAGCTATTACATGGGTTTCTAAACCTCAATTATGTTTTCCACAGGTTCAGAATGGCCTAAAAACTTGAAACCATGACTATAGTTAGTGAGATGAGATAACGAGAAAGGTAAGGCAGGAGATGAACTGGTTAATCATTTGCCACAGTAGATGGCAGCACCTAGTTGATTTTGATTTGTTTTGGACCAGTAAACCAGATGAGATGTGGTTCGCTGTTGGATAGGAAACCACTAAGAAATCCTGGGACATGGACTAGATTAGGAAGTTAAAATAAGTGATGGTGAAAATACAATTCAAACAATGTGAATTGGTCTGAGGTTAGCTGATATACAAGTTCTTTCATCTCCTGATAATGCATGATTAAATGAATATTTATTTATTTATTTATTAGACTTTATACTGCCTTTTCTACTTTCTGAGTAATTCTAGGTGATGAACATTTTTCTACTTGGATCTCTTACATAAATCTTTTATCCATTTTCAGATTCATATATAACAAATGCAAAAATTCATCTCTCATTGAAAAGGCACTTTTTTGATTCTTGCTTTCTTTGTGCTTCTCAAATATTTTTACATAGATAGATCTTTATTTTCTATTTGTCTATCTACATCACAATCCTTCAAGTATATTTTATGAAGTATGAAAAACAACTTTCCATTACTTTTTTCTTTAATATTTTTTATGTTTAATAAAATGCAAACTCAACAACTAATAACCCTTTATGACCCAGAATTATTTTTTTGTCTGGGAATACATACATAGAACATAATGTATTTTTAAATACATTAGTAATGTATTTAATGTAATCTAGTAATGTAGGACTTGACTGACCTTTGAATTTTGTGTGCATATATACAAGATGTACATATTGCAGTTATAATTTGGGTGTGATATAAAATTTATTTACATATTATTTAGATATTGTACATTTTAATTTTGTTTTCTAATCTCACTTATTTTCTTAGTGATGTCATTTGTTTTTCTGAAAGTATTAATGGGATCCAACAATACAACATCAGATTTGATGGCATATTGAACATACTAAGAGTAAGTGAAGGTAGTAATGCAGGTTTTTTTGGTAAACATATTTTCATGAGCATTGAACTGTCAAAAAGATAAGGCACTTTCAGTCAGCTACAAAATGTTATGTGGCTTCAGCTCATCCATAAAAATACATAGTGGCAGTGAATAAACTAAAGCTAAGATACCGCTATTGGGCAGCAGTGATAATAAGATGCTGGAGGCATGTGATCATTTCAGATACCTTAGAAGACATTTATAAGAACTTCTAATACTATAATATACTAAGTTAGATCAACACTCTGATCATTATCAAGTTAGAAGTCCATTAGTGGAAGAAGAAGAAGAATCAGTAAAGTTTCTAACCAAATTGTGTCAACAAATTACAAAAAAAGATGTTGACACTTTGGCAGCAAAGAAGAACAACTAAGATGATTAAAGGCCTGGAGACAAAAACATAACGAAGAATGGTTGCAAGAATTGGGTATGGCCAGTCTAGAGAAAAGAAGGACTAGGGGGACATGATAACAGTATTCCAGTATTTGAGGGGCTGCCACAAAGTAGTTGTATGAATTACAAATAGTAGTAATTACAGATTAATAACATGTCAACGCATTAACTGTAAACCCATTCATCAATGTCAATCTACATTCAACTGTCTTGAGGACAAATGCATGGAGTAACATCCCAAAAAGGCTTAATACATATGTAGTGCTGAAGAATCATTTAGACCAAGGTATTTAATTTGTGACTCCCAAAACCATCTCCAAATATGTCGCTAAATTTTGGCTGCAGATTTGTCAAAAACCAGTGATTGTCAAACCCTGCAAGATTGGCAAGCTGAAGAAACAGGAACTGCTTAAATTTCTGGAAAGCTGTTTGTTGCTAGTGGGGTAATATAACACAATGTTGCAAGCATCTCAAAGCAGTTCTTCCACTCAACATATACCTACCAAAATTCTGGTTGAGATGTTCTGTGTTTCTTTCTTAGGTTTCCCCTATCTCTCCTGGCTTAATATTTCTTTTGCCATGGTCCTTTTTCTTCTTTGACTTCCCCAGAGAGATTCCATCACAGTGGGGGAAAATAAACTATTATAATCCCTAGTAGGATGTTTACACAGTTAAATAAATGAATAAAATCCCTCCAGGAAACAAAAAAGAAATTCTAGCCTTGTCACTTTGCAACGTCTAATCCATTGTTGGAGCTTCCCTCTTAATTGTTAGGTGTGGATACAATAATTAAAAAAGTCACCTATCTTTAATCTTGAGACAAGATTAAAGCCCTCCCACACTTATTGTATGGTGTGGTATTGTATTGTATTTGTAGCAAGATACTATATATTATAATTAGGTTGGACAGTGATACAATGCTTGCTGGCTTTTTTGCCTTTTGGAAACTGTAGTTCCACCACATTGGAAACCTGGTTGGAGTGCAGATTCTGCCTACTTTCCTTACATTCCAGATACGTTGGTCCACAACTCCCATATTTTCTTCCAAGTCCAATTCAGACTGCTTATTTTGACCTTTAAAGCCTTACATGGCATAGGGCTAAATTATTTGAGAGATAGCCTCTTCGACTACCCATCCCATCAAGTCTGACAGGAAAGCAAGTTGCAGGTCCCTTCTGCAAGGTAGCTCCATCTGATGGGACCTAGGAGATGAGAGTTCTGCTGTGGTATCTGCCCTCTGGACCATCATCCCTCCCAAAGTGAGATTAGCTCCAATCCTTGTGACTTTCCAGAAAGCCTTTAAAATTTGTTTTTTTTCCCTTCAGCAAACCTGGGGGATGCTTTTTATTGTTTTTAATTGGTCTTATGGAATGTTTTAGTTTCTGGTTTGTGAGAGATGGGCAGCTATATAAATTTGACAAAATAAATAAAAATATACTCTGACCATTCCCCATTGGATAGAAACATTTGTAGGATACCAAGCTGGCTATCCTTACTGTTGGGTAACTGCAGTATCCAGGCTGAACAATAAGGCAAGCAGAGGTCTGTTATTAATGAAGATCAATTTCATTCCCAATATGTTTCAGTTCCGTTTTAAGTGTCTGTACCTGATACTGATTGAGAGACAGACAGGACTTCTAATTATTCTGCTGGCCAGGAAGCCAATGCCTTTGAATTGGTGGTGGAAGACTAAGAGGATTTAGCAAATTAACTGCAATTTACTGAATCATAGATCTATAGAAGTATGTTGAACTGAATGTTAGTTTTCCTTTTATATTTATATAAAGATACATTTTAAGTGTGTTTTACACTGAAGCAGGCATTTTTACATGGCACACTTTATTCTTCAAATGATCAGAGACTTTCAAAATAAACTAGCTAACATAAGCCCCAATCATTTGAAGAAAAATGCAGAACTCATAGGATGTCCATAGTGGTTTGGCTCGTGGCTTAGAGCAGTAGCCCCAAACTTTTGGGCACCAGGGACCAGTTCCGTGGAGAGAGGTTGTTCCGTGGATGAGAGGGAGTATGGTTTCTCATGCTGCCTGCATCTGGTGGATGGGACTTCCCTTGTTTGTACGGCCTGGGTGCTGGGTCCAGTTGGGGACCCCTGGCATGGCTGGCTCAGGAATTCTGGGAGTTGAAGTCCACAAGCCATAGTTCCCCACCCCTGATCTAGAAGAATCAGCTGCTGCTGATATTGCTGGGGCAAAATTTGCATGAATGATCTTCAACAAATTATTACAGTATTTTGTTCCCGTTTACACCTCTGATATTCTGGGAATTCAGATAGTGTCCTTATAGTCCTCAAAAATAGTTTCCAGGAATTCTTGAAGAGGAAGCCATAGCAATTCAGATTGGCCAATGTTTATGTTTACACAGCTCACATTTCTTTCTTCTCTGTCATGGGATGCAAGAAAAAGGCCACACTAACTTAAACACAAAAGTCTGGCCAGCTGGTTTTATTCATTCACTAGAATCCCCACATTTCCATAAAAGATGCCAGTTCTCCTGTTGATACCAATTTCATCCTGGTATTTATGTATTCTCCTTCCATGTCTTTCCCTGGCACATGTCATCTGGTTTTTCCTCAAAAGTTCATCTAACTCACAACATCACTCAAATGCTTCTTCCTTCCTAGTAGGTGGTCCTTTTATATTGTCATTTTCAACAAGCTAATTCTTTTATACTCTCAACTAGATTTCCTTCCTTGTTTCATTTGCTTATTCAGCCAGCTTCCAAAAGGATTTTATTGTGCTTATACTAATAAATAGATGACTTGGAGGACAGAATGGACTGGAAAAATGCAAGTTTTTAGTGCATTCTTGTTTGAATAGAAGATCATACCTGTAGTTCAGAGTTGAACTGTGGACTGCTTGGTAGTTTGCTTGCAGATGTTTCATTTCCCAATTAGGTAACAACATCAGTGTGAATGTGTGTGGGGTTTGTTACCTGTTGATATTCAGTAGCTGGTTCTTTTTTGGAAGTCCATAAACTCAATGATCCATTCATGTTCATAGACAATAATGAAAGAGATCCATGGATGGGTAGCAAGGGCAATATTTGGCAACCTAGATGAAGCAGGAAAAATCTTGAATAGTTTTGTTTGGTCAGCAAATATCTCAGCATTCCTTGTGTGCTGAGGTCGATGAAACAGCAAAGTGAATGTCTTTTATAATGTGCTACATTAACTAATTTCTGCCTTTGAAATCATGCATAGTGACATGAGTCAGTTATCTGAAATTATTCCAAACCAACATTTATAGTAATATTTTATGTGCAGAATTTTTAGTTGTCAGTTACAGATCTTTTTCTTTATTTAACCCTACAAAATTCTAGTATAAAGCGTTAATCTACCTAGATCAGGGATGTCAAACTTGATTTTATTGAGGGCCGCATCAGGATTGTGTTTGACCTTGGGGGAGTGGGGCGCGTGGTTAGGATGGTGGCCAGTTTGACATCACTCCTGTCGGAGACTCCTGCGGTGGCCCAAGTACTCTGCCAGTGAAAACGGGGTCCTGAGCTCTGTTTCCAGCAGTGACGGCCTCCTGCAACCCTCTGCTAGTGAAAACGGAGCTCGGGAGGGCTGCATGCAGCCCTCCCGAGTTCCGTTTTCACTGGCACAGGCACTGCGGACTGGTCCTTTGCTGATACCAGGGCAGCCACATGGGCCAGATTTAAGCACTCCCTGGGCTGGATCTGGCCCCTGGGCCTTGAGTTTGACACCCCTGGCATGGACCATTCCAGTTTTGCATGAGTCCATTGGTGTTTGGTGGCTACAATAAATTTAAGCAATGAATAAAATAAAAGTATAAAAATAATGTTTATGCAGAGCAAGGTGCAAAACAATTACATTCATTTTTAGTGCATTAATACAGAGTGAATCCGCTTTACTACTGACTGGGAATAATGTAAGAAGTCACTAAGCGTTTCAGTGCTAGAAAACATTTGATATGTTTAGTGTCAGCATTGAGTTTTTAAGAGAACAAACCTATTAAGCTGGCTTATTCCATTTCCAGTGCTTTTGGATATTATTAAAGATACTTTTATTAACTTCACAGTAGAGGAAAATCTCAGTTTATTTGAAATCATGTTTACTTAAAAGAGTGGGCCAAATGCAATTCTTTTTATAGTGTAATTTATCAATTTTTTGACTTACTAGATGGGCCATGTTTAGTTTTGTGGTATAAGTGAAGATGTCATCTTTTCTCTAGCTAAACGGGTAAAAGGTGTTTATATTATATGCATTTAAAAATGTTTACATTGCATGTTCTTTATGTATTTGAATCATTCCGTATGGTTCCATTCCAAAAGGAACAGTGATCATTTCGTTTCTTTGAGGTGCAGCTGCTAAAGTAAAGGGTGATTTGCTTAATGCATTACGGGAGAGAAATGCCCAGAAAAACAGTAATTTTCTTTGCAGTTCAGGGAATGAACATCTGTCCTTCTGTTATGGAATGTATTTTTGGATGCAGAGAAAAATCTAAAGAGGTACAACTGCTGGATCCCAGCTTCTGGAATCTGTACTTATATTAAGAAGGAAATTAGAATTTCATATGCATTATGGAATTCATTTTGTCAAGTGCATGTATGTGCCTTTCTTATGAAGAATTTGAAAGTTCCCTTCAGAGACCATGAAGTTAAGAATGTGATGATATTGTCACTGTCATAAAATTTGCAGGTTATATCTTTTTTTTCATTTCCCATTCACACACTCCTATCTTCTTATCCCCACCTGTGTTTTTCACGAATTGCTATTGTTCTTTCATGGGTATTTTCCTGTTCATCAGAATAGATTTTCTATTTAATAGATGTTGGTGAATTGAAGCCCAGATGCAGTAGAGTTGTTCCAGTATTGCAAGAAAAATGGACTTCATCCCAAAAAAATGTGTTTGTTACATCATGAGCTCTGTCCTTTGCTTTTTGTGGTCTTTCTATATTTTGCTAAATTGAAGCTTTTGAAAAACATCTACATTGAGAAAATTAGTGTTTGGAACTGCACTGTGCAGTGTTTGTCTCCTGATAGGTTAAAATTAGTTTCAACTTGTTGCCCTTAACATAGCACAAACCAAAGTTAACTTTTGCCAAAGTGTCAGTCGTGATTCAAGCCCTTCTTTTGACTTTTATGTATTTAATGGAACCTCTTGATTTAGATAGGCAAGATACTGTGTTTTCATAATATCATAGGGGAAACATTCTTCTTTAGGTTTATTTTGCAGAATTTTCAATCTAACTGAAGACCTAAGATTCAGCACTGATGATATTTCTTGTGAAGGAAGAAAGAAAAAAAATGTGAGCTATGATTCTGCCGGGTTCATGTGTAGACTTTTGCTACCTGCAAATGATCTTAAAACTCCTGATTATTATTTTTTTCTTGACTGGTTACTTTTTCAGCTACTGTTTGTATCTTGTTGACTGCTAGCATATTTACATTACAAAAGTTAAAAATAGATATAATTTGCCTGCAAGAAATTCATATAAAAAAAGAACATGGTAAATTATTAGACTGTCTGTCCCAAAATTGGAAAATTATATTTTTTCATCAGCACAGGAAAAGAAAGGAGGGGTAGCTCTATACATTAAGAAACAATAAATTCCAAAGAAATATATGCAGATGAAGAAAGCATTCTCCATTTCTTATATGCTTTTTTGATTGATCTGAGCTTCCAAAAATTACTATGTGTCAATTTCATTGATTCCTCTTCTTTTCCTCCCTGCCTCCTACTCGTTAGCTGAAGCACTTGCAGGAAGACAATATTCAGATTTGAGTTTTCCTGAAGATTGGCTGCTTCTTCTGCAACTCTCTTACTCTCTGCAGAGTTTGATAATTTGCCTCTTAAATGATAAGGATTTATTTGGAGACTGAAAGATGAAAGCTGCCGTTCTTCGGTTTCCCAAATTAATATTCCAACTTTTCTTTTGATTACTTTGTTTTGTATCCCTGTATATAAGGAACATGAAGTCCTACACTACTTACAGAAATTGTTCTCCTTTTCATGTTCTGCAGGTCACCTTAGGTGGGACCTTTATTGGCATTGGACGCAAAACTCCAGATTGCCAAGGGAACACCAAATATTTCCGCTGCAAGTTCTGCAATTTCACCTACATGGGCAATTCTTCAACGGAGTTGGAACACCACTTCTTGCAGACCCATCCAAACAAGATCAAGGCCTCCCTTCCTGTCTCTGAAGGCAGCAAAGCCACAGACAGGAACTCGAACAAGTCCAGTCCTACTGTTCGATCGGGTGAGATGGGAGATTTGGCGAAATGGCAGGACAAGATCACCATCAGATGTGGAGATGACACTCCAGTTGGCTACTCGGTGCCCATCAAGCCTCTTGAATCCTCAAGACAAAACGGTACGGATGCCTCCAGTTACTACTGGTGCAAATTCTGCAGCTTTAGTTGTGAATCCTCCAGCTCTCTCAAACTGTTAGAACATTACAGCAAGCACCATGGGGGGAGCCAGGCAGGGGGCCCTCACCCAGATCGGAATGACAAGCTCTCGAGGGGGTCAGTCATTAATCACAATGACATAACCAAAAATGCAGACGGAGAGTTAGCAACAAAGAGCGAGAAGGGCTCTAGCGTGGCCAAAAAGAAAGACTTTTCCAGCTCAGGAGTGGAGGACCACGTGGTGACAAGCTACAATTGTCAGTTTTGTGATTTTAGGTACTCAAAGAGCCATGGCCCAAATGTAATAGTGGTGGGGCCTCTTCTTCGTCATTATCAGCAGCTACACAACATTCATAAATGTACTATTAAGCACTGTCAGTTTTGTCCCCGAGGCCTCTGTAGTCCAGAAAAGCACCTTGGAGAAATTACTTATCCTTTTGCTTGCAGGAAAAGTAATTGTTCCCATTGTGCTCTCTTGCTCTTGCACTTGTCCCCTGGGATGCCAGGAGGCACCAGAGTCAAGCATCAGTGTCACCAGTGCTCTTTCTCCACCCCTGATGTAGACGTTCTCCTGCTTCACTATGAAACCACACATGAAGCCCAGGTGTCTGAAGTCAAGCAAGAAGCAATTGCCCTGCAAGGGGGGGATGGACCACTGACTGTCAAAGAAAGCAAAGAACACTCGTGTACCAAATGTGACTTTGTCACTCAGGTAGAGGAGGAGATTTCTCGACACTACAGGTAAAAGTCTGTGTGTGGGCATGTTTGTGTGTGAGAGCACATGTGCATTTCTTAACATCTTCCACATTCGTCTGGTGAGTCTGGCCTAGAGTGAGGAAAGTTCAGGTGTTTACCCCATCACCCATCCCCTTTATATATAACTGAGAGATGACAAATTAGGCATAGTCCAAATAACGGCCATGCTATGGAGCATTGGGGTGATGTAGCCCCAATGCAAGGATGCCCGGTGAGGGTATTATCTGATGCAAAAGTTTATTCATATTGCTATCTATATCTAGATTTCATTTATTTGTTTCATTTTATTTTTTCTCTATCTGTAAGGCAAGAGCCTTTGCAAGACACTTTACTTTCACAAAAGGAGACAATCTATTTTGTGAAATATTTGGTGTTTATTTAAAACACCAAAGTAACAATAAACTCTCCAGTGTGTAATTCATAAAATACAATTGGAGGCCTTAGGGCAGACTTGTGTAAATAAATTGGTCTTGTGGACTTTCTGAAAAGCTTGACAGTAAAGGGGCATAATGAGTCACAGATTCAGTTCCTTATAGACATGAAATCCTTGCATTACAGACTTAATCTCATATCTTTTCATCTTTTAGCTAACTAACATATATACATTTTGGAAATAAACATGTTCTTATGATCCCATGCAGAAATGAAGCCAATGACAGTAGTTTCATATTTGTAAAAAAGTAAGCCAAAGTTAGAGAATTAACCGGGAACCATAAACTGCAAAGCAGTCCCTGGTCGGTCAGCCAGTTGAGATGAGATGCTATCTAAAAGAGTCAGTCACAAACCTCTAAACTACGATACAAATTACTGTATCACATGTAAATAAGTTAATATGCTATCAGATACTTTGGTGTTTTCTGGTTGAAAACTATAATGATCATTGTTGGAGGGGAAGGAGAATAGGCGTTTTTGCCCAAACAGACAGACAGACTTGGAAATCATACAACTAGAATGCAAATATCAAGTTTAATGCCTTGAGAACATACTTAACGTACACCAAGAAATGAAACAATTGATATAGTAGCTCAATGTGAAATGATTTGGTTTATTATACAGTTCCCCCCTTTTCAATTCAAATGGCCCCCTAGGAGGCAAAAATTACTTATTTAAATATAGTAAGCTTTAAAGATGAATGACAGTTTTTATATCTTAGGCAAGATTATAATATATTTTAATAAGGCCAGCTTAGGAAAACATTGAAAAATTAGAATGCAAAGCATTTCTTCTATTTAAATGAAAGTTCTAATATTTAAGTGTTCTTTTTAATTTTTGATACATCCTGGATGATTGTGAATTGTGGTTGAAAATGCTTCCTTGATGTTTATATTTTGTGTGTGTGTGTGTGTTTAAGACACAGCTTCAGAGGAAACATTTTTTTTCTTAATTTCATGAAGCAGAAATTTATACGGCAATGTTCAATTTAGTTCTTTTAGTTATAAAAAAACTCTGATTGTCATATACTTCCCACTGACGTCAATGGTACACATAATGCTGTTAAGAGGGGAAAAACATACCATTTGTTTAGGTGTCTAAATATGTTTCGGAAAGCTAAAATTGGGCTTTTGAGTTTAAAAAAAGTTGGCTAGATTTCTATCAACTTTCTGGCACAACAAACCAGTATTTATGCACACTCTTTCCCTGTCTTCTCATATGCTTACATATATTTTACTAAAAAAGCATCTGAAAACTTTTTTTGAAAGCAGTTATTCTGTAAGATTTATATGGCCACTCTTCTCATTGTTTGTTTCTCTTTATTTGTAGCTAAGTTTGCTTACTTTCATTTTAGGATAAAATAGGGAACAACATTATTTTAAAATAGATTAAATATGATAGAAGCAGTTAACTGACTCATTTATTGAGCCAAATAATTTCTGTCTCTGTTTATGGAAATTTTTGTGGGGTTTGAGAAACCCCACAAATTCAAATCTTTGTAAATTGCAAATAATAAAACCATAGCAAACTGAAAATTGACTGACTTGAGCAACAAAGAACAGGATTTTGTGAGTGTCTTCTCATACCTATGTTTTACTGACTTTAGTGGGATTTTCTCCAGGTAAATGTATTTGGTTAAGTAGAGAATCATTGGCTTTTCAGAAGTTTTTAGATTATCCTTCCCATTATCTTAAAGTATTGATGGGAATTAACATTATCTGCAGAACTATAGCTTAAATATAAAGCTTGAAGCTTGAAGCTTGAATCTTATGTTTAAGGTAAGACTTGCTTAATACAGTTGGACCAAGATAAGATAACAATAGCACTTAGACTTACCATATTTTTCAGAGTATAAGATGCTCCGAAGTATAAGACACATCTAGCTTTTGGGGAGGAAAACAAGGGGAGGGGGGAGGAATCTGCCTCTGCCTCCCAGCAATTTTCCTCCTTGCAGCAAACAGCAAAAACCCTGATTCAGCTTCAGCACAGCCTGATTAGCAGAAGCAGCTAGCTTTGGGGGAGGAAAACAAGGGGGGGGGGGAATTTGTCTCTGCCTCCCAGCAATTTGCCTCCTTGCAGCAAACAGCAAAAACCCTGGTCTACTTCAGCACAGCCTGATTAGCAGAAGCAGCTGATTTTCACTAAAATCGGCCTCCTGATGATCAGTTGCTACAGGCTGCAGGGAATGTCCATCGCCTATTGCTGCCTCCCAGCGCCCCATTTTCCGCTTCCATGTGTCCCACTTTCCACCCGTTCGGATGCCTACCACCTGGAACGGGCTGAAAACAGTGTGCGTGGAGGCTGAAAACGGGGCATGGGGAGGCGGCAATAGGCAATGGCAATCCCTGCAGCCTGAAACAGCTGATTGTCGGGAGGCAGATTAAAGCGAAAATCAGCTGCTCCTGCTAATCAGGTTGTGCTGAAGCAGACCAGGCTTTTTGCTGTTTGCTGCAAGGAGGCAAATTGCTGGGAGGCAGAG
>JANHFL010008406.1:124149-147987 GCA_032468155.1 Oxyrhabdium leporinum
GCTTTACAGCCCTCTCTAAGTGGTTTACAGAGTCAGCATATTGCCTCCAACAATTTGGGTCCTCATTTTACCCACCTTGGAAGGATGGAAGACTGAGTCAACCTTTGTACTTTGTACTTTTCAAAGTCATCACCTTCCCCATTGACACTTGACTAAAAGGCTTTAAGGTGGACACTACAAGAGAAAAACAACACAGAAATCAAAAGCTGGCTTAACATATAATTATTACAGCTGTATAAGGTACATAATATATCTAAATATTTATATATCTCTTATGCATATGCCAGCAGTTGTCTTTCATGTTTGTGAATCATACAAGGTCCTTAAAACTGGAGAGGGATAAAAGGAAGAGGAAGAGAGCTTTGCCCTCTGCAATATGCAGTTTGTATATTTTTACCATGAGGATTTTGTTTTGCCAGCAGACACTATCATTAAATGTGCATACATTAATTTAGCAAGCTGCCTCTACCAAAGGAGATCAGTGGTTTATGTAGCTCAATATTTTTAACTTTCAACAGATGAACCTCAACAGAATTTCAGTCCCAACACCACCAATGAAAGTAGAGCAGTATTGAGTCCTTCCACCTGTATAGAATGTATTTAATTAACTTATGAGCAAGTACAAGCAAGATTTCATTTAAGGCAATTTACATTGTGGACAGTATAGAAATTTCTGTAGATCGCTGAAAAGAGGTTGTGTATAAATGTGATGTCAAGGGGGGAAATATGAAAAAAACCAGAGAGAGCCTGTAATTCAGTGTCATGCCAAAAATGGATTTGGATAATTATTTTGGTGAAAAAGAATTGCTTCCAAATTTATTTCAAAGGCAAATGAACTTTTGGTGAAATTCTGGTGGATGGATTGAGGAGTTCTTGCATTTGTTTTATTTATGAGGTGGCCAAGAGGTATTCATGTTAATATCCAGTTGGTTCTATTACAGTCTTCTTTCAGACAACCTGTAACTGTCCTGGCCAGTGATATTGTAGCAAGATGACAGTAATGCATCATGACACAAAGGATGCTTATTTCTTGAATCATGGTAACAAGAACATAATACATCTATTTGGTGTCATGACATCATAATATTCATTAATACCTATATTTCTGGGCTTCAAATGTTAGACTTTGTGAAACAACTTTTCCCATTGAACTTTTTCAGATCTGGAAAGGTGGGCCTTTGGAGGGAGGGCTTCAGAGTATATAGAAAGATGCATAGCAGAAAATGACACCAGTGACTCCCTTTGGCTGCCAGATAAAGAATGACCTCAAACATATCACCAAAAGAAATTTGAAACAGAATAAGATAAAGGATATTTCTCAAAGGGGAAAAATGAGAAATTCAAGGCAGATTATTGCACCCCGATACGTTGACTTGACATGTCTCGGCAAGTCTTAGGACCAGCATTAATGACTGTTTATCCTCCCATCGACTCTACAGTCTAACACTACGTAGTATTTTCCTGAAAACCTTTCACTCAATGTTAATGCATGATTCCAAACTTAAGACCCCTTTTTAGCTGTTCAGACCCGTTACTCATTCATCACAGCATATCTTAAAACTCTATAGAAATGTGGCCACTTTATTACAGACTCCTGACAATTTTGACTCATTAGTAATAAGAATCATACTTGTTTAGGTTGAAGTGCTAAATAGAAGTCTTTCTATTTATTAAAATAGAAAGACTTTAGTACTACATTAGGGTCTGGGATCCACAGCTTTTTTTTTTTAATGGGAGGATGAAGCCAATCGCTGTTCGTTGGATTTATTTCCTTCTTTTAATTCATTCCAGCTTGTGTACGAGTTGTATTTTGAGTTTGGATGCAACACAATTTTCTAGTTAAGTTTTGCTGCTTCAACTGGGAGCAGCTGAATACAGTGAGACAGGATTCCCCCCCCCCCCGGCTTAGCATATTGTTCTGTGTGGCAGGAAAATTGTATGCATGTATGTTTAGGCCACTTCAAGACGCCGTTGTACATAACTCTGTAAACCCTTTTAAATGTGTGGTATCTGGTACACTTATTCAACCTGGCATTTACACAATATATATGTGTCTGTTTAGGTTTGTTTTCTCTGAATTTTGAATTACCAATTTTAAAAAAAATCCTAAAATGCTGGAAGTACTATTTGTATTGATTCATTTATTAAACACATTTGCCACCCACTAATAACAAAATTAAATAACCAAGGTAAAAGGCCAATTACATTAAAAATAAACAATTCCAGCTCTGAGGCATCAATTCCCAATAGAGTTCATACTGTATAATTCAAACTGAGCCGTGAAGCCCTGGTATGATTCAAATGAGAATAATAACAAATTCAAATTCAAATAAAACGATGGCAATAATTACTCATTCAATACTCATTTGAAAAGCTGCTCCTTTAACCTGGAAGACCATTAAGAAGTTGGGGTTAATTGGACTGTAGTAACTGGGAATTCTTACCAAGAGCTCATCTGATTTCTTACATCTTTCCCTGATCTGGCATTTTCCTTATAGAAATTCGTACAGGTAGTCCTTGATTAACAACATTTGTTTAGTGACCACTTGAAGTTATAACAGCACCGAAAGAAGTGGATTATGACCCTTTTTCACACTTACAACCGTTGCAACATCTCCATGGTCAATCAAAATTCAGATGCTTGGCAACTGACTCATGTATATGATGGTTGCAGTGCCCCAGGGTCCTGTGATCCCCTTTGTGAACTTCTGACAAGCAAAGTCACCGGGGAAGCCAGATTCACTTAACAACCATGTCAACAATTGCAGTGATTCACTTAACAACTATGGCAAGAAAGGTCATAAAATAGGGCAAAACTCTCTAAACAACTGTGTCTCCCTTAGCAACTGAAATTTTGGCCTTAATTGTGTTCGTAATTCAAGGACTACCTATATTTAACTAGCTCCCATAAGCTGGTAGCCAGTAGTTCCTGAGAGTTGAAATTGAATGTGTCTAGAAGCAGCCCAACTGATTTCTTTGACAAAGAATTTCCTCTGAACTGTACTGATTACTGAGATTTAAACCTGAAACTTGAATTTTCCTTTTCCGATTGGACCATAAATTTTCTTCCTTATATTTAATAATTTTTTTTCCTTAAGCCCCTAAAACAAAACCAAGAAGGCTTTCCACTCTTCCACACTATACATCTGGTATTTAGATTAATTTCAAATATTGAACAAAATGCCTGCAGCGTCTGGAGCTAGTAATCAACTTGGCCCTGTTGTGTTTGTCCTGAATTTTGTACTACTGTGTCTTGTTAGTTGCAAAGAACCCTAATGTTAAAGCCAATGTTTTTTCATTAAAATGCAAAAAACAAAACTCTCACCCCACCCCCTACATCATATCCTGATCAGGGATGTTAGTCAGATGTTTTTATTGACTTGATGGTAATAATTTTCAAAGTGAAAGAGCATGTTCCAAGCCTACTGATTTTTCCATGATGGAAAATTATATTAGACTTCACAGAAGTTTTAAATCTGGACTGATTTCTTTTGAAATCCTTTGATGCCCTAGAGGACTATAAATTTCATCATCCCTTAATCAGTTTGGCCTGTCCTAAATGACTGAGGATAGAGAAAGTCTCCAAAATGACTATGCAAAGCGATTTTCGGATGTGTGCATAATGTTAGCTAGGTGCAAGATAGGCACACATAGCAATCATTTTCTTTCTATCCTCCTTCCCCCCCTTTAAATAATTACCCTAGAAATCAAATGGAAAATGTAAAACATGAACATCTGGCTCACTAACTGCACATGTAAAAACGGTTTTTGGAAGTGGCCACAGGTTGAGAGAAAAGCATGCCAGGACTGCAAACAAAGCATCAAAAGCATAATTTCGGAATCACATGAAGTGATAATTACATTGATAATGAATCCACCTTCCTAGGATTATAGCAGATTTAATTTTGCTGGATATGTTTAGAGACTGGGCTGCCATTTATCTGTTCTGACCTAGGCTTCCCAAGATCATGAAGCAGACTTCTTGTCCCGATAAAACCCCTTTTATTTAGGTTAAAGGGATTTCCTCTCCAGCAAAGTCCCGGCGAATAGTCTTTCATGAGAGTTCACAACTACAGACCTTTATCAGGCTTGGAGAGTGGCCAGGCCGATATCTTCCAAACACCACGCTGTAGCAGCAATTACTTGGCAAGAAGTCAGGAACAGATCTTCTCTGATGAATTAAACTAATTATCCACGAAACACCACTCCCCTTTCATTCCTTTTATTCCCTATGGGAAGGGGCATTCACGGTCCACCTGAGCCTTTACTCTTGAGTCGACCCTTGTTCCTTAACTGTTCCCTCTCCTGGCATGCGCACACTGGGAACAGGCTCCAACTGTTTTCTGCCCCGCTAATCTCTGACTCTGAAGGCAGCTGATAACTGTCAGATGGCCCTGGCCCCAACTCTGCCTCCAATGCAGAGCACTCATCAGAGCCTTTCCCAGACCACAGGAGTGGCCCATGTTCCCCCCCAACCTCCTCACTTTCCGAATCTGTCGCCAGCTCCGCTGGCCGCTGACAAGCCACAACATTATCAAAAAAAGCTTCAGTAAGTGTTTCTCCGCTGAACAGGATATTGATCTCAATAGCTTAATGATCACTTCCAATTTCATGATTCTTTCCGCTAAGCCAGGGAAATAATAGCAAAAGAAACATTCATACTTCGTGTACTGTTATCTGTATTCTCACATTCATGCATTTAAGAAACCTGCATTATAGATTCTGGAGCTTAACCTAAAAAGCTTTGAGTTATATATTGAAGCTTCTTGGTAAGCCACCATGCTCTGTATTTTTCAGGCAGAAAAGGCTAGGTTTGCTTAATCTCTGCTCACACAAGACCTACTATGAACCTGGTTTAGTTGCAAAGTAGATTTGTGTAGGTCAAGCAGGATGTAAAGATCAGCTTACTTGTAACATTCCTTAAGCCATTAAAAGACTATTCCAAGGAGGAGCCTAGTATAGAAGCACAATTGAGCACTTTAGTTACTACAGGAAGTTAAGCTTGCTGATTCACTGCAAAAAAATGAAAAATAATAAAGAACAATCAGTAGATCCATATTTTGTTCTCTCTCAGAGACAAGAATAGGACATGCAACATCCTGTCCCGTTAAAGATCAGATAATTGTTTTTTTTCCCCCATGAAATCAGATCTTAGTCCTGAGATGGATGCATTGTTTGAATCCTATTGAGCATTTAGTTGAACATAAAGCTGATCATAGTTGATAGACAATAGCTTATAAGTTTCTATAATAGGAATGGATATAAATATTCCTCCAACCCAAAATGCTGCTGATTTCGGTGTGGATTGATGGCACTATTACATTTTGTTCTGTTTTTAAAATGTTTTTAAAGCATATGGAACTCATTGTGTTTAGTGGTAACTTTTTTATTTTTATTTATTTATAAACAAAATAGGTTTCTTTTTCTTCTTTTTGTTTTGTAGTTCTCTATCTCTCTCGCTCCAAAGTATAATGAAAAATATCTTAACCAAAACACATGTTTAGCATCTGTTTATGTTTTTGTTTCATAGAATGCCAGCTTATTCTGGTCTTTATAACTTAAGTGGTATGGATGTTGATGTTTGTAGGAACCCATAATCATGTGACAGGAATATCCTATTTATTATTCTTGAATTGATAAATAATCTTTTAAGGATTACATTTTTTTTTAGAAAGTAAAGGATAATGCATCTGTTTTTCAATTTCATAGTTTATTTACTCTATCAGACTGTAAATTCCTTGGAATACTCAGGGTCTGCTGTTGAGATTAATATTTTATTAATATTTTAATAATGAGACCACAGATTATTTATTTGTCAGGCTGCTTGACGGGCTGGCTTCAAAACTAAAAACAATTAAAAGACAAAAGCATACAAAAAGGTCACCTTTAAAGTAGGCAAGATCAAGTAACAGAATATGTAAGGATTCTAGGAATATTCATAATTATTTTAAGGTAGAATAACAGAATCTTGAAGGACTATCAGAGTTTATTTCTACTCCATTTTATACCAAACAAAATCAAGGCATTTTTTTGTGGGGGGGAGTTTCCTCATCTTTCCCCCTTTTCGAGACAAAGCTATCTTTTCTAAATGCCTTCCCTTAACAATTTAGAAAAAATGAAATGAATAAAAAATTGGAAAAAATGAAAATGAAAAATTGGTTGGGTGATTTTTGGGCCAATGCACTCTCAAGCCCAACTCACCTCACAGAGTTGTTTTTCTGGGGGAAATAATGTGGACCACTAAAAGCAGTGGAATTCTCTTACCATCATGTATGGTCTGTTGTTACACATGGTTGGTTGAGTTTACGCTTCATGCATTCATTATAGAAGAGAAGCACTAATAATACAAACCACACATAACATTTACTGTTTGGCCACCTAGTCGTCTTCAAAATCTCCAACCCCAGTAGTGAATGATCTCTAATTCAGCAACATTTACATAACAATACTAAACGTTGTAGAAATGTTGCATTTGGTACATGGGAGAAAACTTCATTTTCCTTCTTTTTTAAAATAAAATAAAATAAATAAATAGAAATTGAGATTTCTTCAAAAACTGGATTTAATGCCCAATGAAGCAATCTGCTGTTTTTCTGTTTTGTCAGAAATATAATTGATATACATATTGACACTTGGTGAGAATCATAATTGTAAGTTAGTTTATCTTTACTTCCAAAATTAAAGTTTTCACAGTTCTGATCGAACAAGTAAGGACTGGCCCTTAGCATATCCGACAGATGTTGAACAAGATTATAATGATTGAAGTCAGTTTTGTCTTCTTTGCAGCATCTAAACTTTAAATGTTTTTATAAGTAATGTGGCTTGTTGTGTTTTAGCTTACATTAGTCTCAAGCAGTTATACAGTACATAGTTTTGCAACCTGAAAAATTAAGGGTATTAGATTAGAAATCTTAATGTAGATTGAGAACTACCACAAAGGGATTTTATTGCATCTTGACTGAAAGAAAGATAACCTCCCCTCTCCCCATGTTTGCTGTCTTGTCTTTTTTTTTTTTAAATCGGCATTCCACTTTCAGTTTATCAGCAGATGGCAAGAAATGTTTCAACAGAACCCATCTGTCTATCTTTTTCTCGAAGTCTACAAACTGAAAATTAGCTTGCTTGGTGAGGTTGTGAGGGAAAATAAGGATAAGCTCTGGTAGGCAATAATGTCCATTCAAAATTTTCAAAGCAATCAATCTGTTTTTTAACTCCATGTGGCCCGTTCTGTCTTCAGCTATGAGGCATTAGATGTTCTCAGCATGTGAAAAAATGTGGGGTTTGGAATATGACTCCAGCAGCCAAAGAATGAGTATGTGTATCACAGCATCTGTAATGAAGCTGTGTGTATGGTTAAAATGTATTTACCCCACCAACCTGATATCTTCAATTAATGTAGATTAGATTGCTAAACCATGGTTTATTGAATGAACCACAGTTGATTGGGTAATGCCACCTGTTAAAGTATAAAACATGGTTGCAGTCCATAGAGACACTTCACAGAAAACACTAAATCAAAAGAAAACAAATTATGTTAAGTGGTGAAATGCGATTTCAGCTATGAATGTTAAACTAAGCTAAAGAACCCATATTAAAAATTAAACAAGACTATGGCGTTCAATAGAAATTTGAGATCACCATCTATTGCAGATTTAGTTAATAATCATAGCCGTTACAACTTTGGCTCAAAGTAAATAATAAAAAAAAGATAATAAATGATAATAAAGAGACTGCTATTTCTACTCTTAGGAGTTTGAGTATGCAGTTCAGCATGATATGGCCTCAAAAGACAGTTGTCCACATTAAAAATTCCCCAAGGAGAATAACTTATATGTACAGGTTTCAAGAAAGCAGGTAGCATGCCAAGAGAAAGACCAAATTGCATTAGTCTCTTGACTTTGAGTGAAAACACAATGCTCAGTTCTGTTGTACAATTCCTCTTGATCTTCTATTTATGATTTCCATCAAATAAGAGAAAGCACACATATCTTAAAAGACTGTATTTTTCCATGAGACAATATATTTTAGTAAAAGAAGATGAAAATATTTCCTAAATAACTTCTTTATGCTTGGAAATGAAAAGAGCTATTGATTTCCTCACTTTATTGCCGATAAATGTTTCCTGTTATTCACAATCTTTATTTTTATAAATAATAAGTTGAAGTTTTTGTTTTAATTCCAATTAGTTACATGGATATTTGCTTAAAAATGTGTGCACGTCACACCTCTTATACCCTTGTGTTCCATTTTCAAACAGTCTACAGTCCTTTATTAATTACCCATACATATCTGGTGGGCCACAGAATGGGAAATGTTCTCACCAGGTTCAAGGCCTTGACTCAGCCTTCCATCCTTCCGAGGTCGGTAACATAAGGACTCAGATTGTGGTGGGCAATATGCTGATTCTGTAAACCTCTTAGAGAGGGCTGTAAACCACTTGAAGTGGTATACTAGTCTAAATGCTATTCCTAGCCAATCCAAATTATATCTGTTCACTAAGGGGAATAAGAGAGAAGAGGATACTTACGTTACTCTACTGTAGCAACTTGAGCAACAGGATGCTTCAGATTCTTGTGGTCTATGGTATTTTAAAGAATACCAATGCCACCAATTTACATTGCTAGGCTGCTGCACAAATTAGAAATCAGGATTTATTTGGATTGTGTACTTCTTTGAAATTTGCAATAAGTATTTTGGTATAAAATGTGCATAAAAATGCACCTTTGAAATGGGGGGAAAATTCAGTTGAAATCCAGGTTTTGAAAACAGTCCTTTAAAGAAAGATTGAAAAAAAAACTGGAATAGAACTGATTCAAATATATGTAAAATAAATTTATTTTATTTTATATATAAAATTTATTTGCTGCCCATCTTAACCCATCCTGGATAACAATAGTAAGATCAGAGATCTGCACTCTGGATTTTGTAGCAGGTATAGAAAATAGCACTTCGACTTATATAGTACTCCATAGTGCTTTACAACACTCTCTGAGAGCTTCATAAATGTCAACATACTGCCTACAACAATCTGGGTCCTCATTTTAGAAGGATGGAAGGCCAGGATCAAGAGCTGGCAGAGTTAGCCTGCAATACTAACATTCTAACTATTGCGCCACCACAGCTCCTATGTGACACTGTTCAAAAATATTGAAGCACAGAGAAAGTTATTTACCTTAATCCAGATATCTGGCCCCTTTCTCTACTACTACTACTACAACTATTGAGCACAAAGTTCAGATCAAGTTTCCATGATGAGTCAGACAACAAAGACGCAAAAGGATATGGTGACCATTAGTCCAAAGGCAATGTGACAGACATACCAGAAATTCTTTTTTTTTTTAAATCATTGTTAGAAGAATATAATCCAGCAATCCAGATGATGGCACTAGGAAAACCAAACCAAGAAGTGTAATTGCCAAATAAGCAATTGATAATGGTTTGGCTAGGTTGACACACAGATTTCAGCAATGGGGGAAAGATTTTGCCATTATGTTAAAGATTCCACTGATAGGTTAACAATTTTCCAGTTAAAGTCTAGTCATAAGACATATCTACTCAGCGGGAAAGGACAACTTCAGAGACAGTCTTTGGACTATCTGGAAGTATCTTCTCTTGCATTCTGACTCTGGATTCTGCAACTCTTTGGCTGGTTACTCTGTCCTTTGCGAATTGGTGGGCAGAACTCAGTGCTAGATACCTTGACAAGAAGGTATCCTGGCAGAGGCATGGTTCTTTTATTTCTCAAGTTACATACAGAATTGTCAGCCATCCTTTGAAGGATGCCAAGTTGGAAAAGGCTTTCAAATATCATACCAGAGTCTAAAATTTTAGTAACTAGCCTGAAAGAGGACAAATCGGACTCAGTATGATCTGTCTGTCTTTACCCCAGAAAAGTTGCTGTTCATAATAACTAAAAGCAAATGCTTAATAAATACTTTTTAAAAATATTTTTTTTGGAAAAAACAACAACTAATTAGACACCTGTGACTCCCTCAGCCAGGATGTCACTTTTGTTGCAAAGAATGATTTTACAGCCAGTCACGTAAGGCAGGATGGTGTGAACAGTCAATACGGAAATAAGGCTGGAATTGGGAAATGCATATCCACCCACCTATCCACCCACATCTCTTGCTTGTAAGGTTATTCTAGCACAAAGGTGTCAAACTCGATTTCATTGAGGGCTGCATCAAGGTTGTGTTTGACCTTGGGGGGGGGGACTGGGGTGAGCATAGCCAGAGTGGGCATGGCCAGCTCAACTTCACTCATGTCGGGGGCACCTGTTTCAGTCAGCGAAAACAGACTCCCGAGTTCCATTTTCAGCTACAACGGTCTCCTGCAACCCTCTGCCAGCGAAAATGGAGCCTGGGAGAGCTGCATGCAGCCCTCCCAAGCTCCATATTCACTGGCAAAGGCACTGCGAGCCAGTCCTTCGCTGTTTCTAGGGCAGCTCCGTGGGCCAGATCTAAGCACTCTGTGGGCCGGATCTAGCCCCCGGGCCTTGAGTTTGACACCCCTGTTCTAACAGAATGACAGTGTCAGTTCTCAGCAATTCCATATTGACAACAGCATAGAGCTACCTCTGTCCTTCAAGGTTCAGCCATTCATTTTGAACACAGGGGTGTGATCCCCCCACTCTTTCTTCTCTCTCCCCCTTCCATGTTTGTCCTTATTAACAGATTTTATGTATGGGCATCTCAAGGTCTTAACTCTTTTTTGTTTTTGTTTTTTCCCATCCTTCTGCCATTTTCATGCTGTTGTGAATAACTGAAAGGAGGCATGGAAGAAGGAGAATTACCATTAATAAGTTAACTTAGATTCCACAACCAATGAAAAAAGGAGTTTTGAATGAAAGGAAAACTGTGGTGGTGGCTATTTGAAATGGTAGTGGCTTCTCAAAATTTGCTCCTTAACTAAAGTCTAGAAGTTGTGATTCAGCCTCTACTAAAGATTTAGGAATGGATGTCCTTGCAAGATTCACTATCATTGTAACCATTGTTATGATTAGGATTGTTCAACTTTGCAGGGCTTTATACTTCGATACAGGTTCCAGCTCTATGAATAAGATTTTTTTAAAAAAATGGGAAAAGTGGTAATATCCATACCAAAATCATTAGCAGGCACAATTTAAGGTTTTTGGCAGTTATATTATTTTGGGGGTCAAATTCTGAGTAGGGGCACTATTTTGCAATTGTTTTGCATTCTCTTCTCCCTAAAGCTGGTATGTGGAGAATCCTCCCAATTTTTTTCAAGGATTTTTCTCTTTCTCTGTGTTTTGTGACATTTATCTGAAACCACAGAGACAGTTTGCATGGAGACTTGGAAAAGATTATCACCCATATGTCAATGACATCATCTTTGTTTCTCTTTCCTTCTCCAATCATATTTAATATATATTTTTCTTCTGACATAGTAAAAATATGATATTTTAATTTATTAGGTCTATGAAGGTCAAGGTTTTGGGAGACACATGAAGCCTTGGAATAAGAGGTTAGGTATTAGGTAAATTATGTTCTTATAATTTCAGGGAAATTTGAGTTTAATTCACATTATTATTTTTGTCTAATAAACCAGATTGCATCTATTATTGAAACATATTTTTGTCACTTTATATGCATATCCTAAATATCTTTGTGGTAGACTGATATATGGAAGACAGCTGCTGAAGGTAACTGAAAAAAATTCACTTTCTCCAACTTCTGAGAGAACTAGCTAAGTTGTACAAAATTTTGTTTTATTGTTGCCAGGCAATTGTAATAAGTGCTAGATTTATTTTATGAGTCTTAGGAAGTTCTTTAATGACTTTCATGTTTCTTTTATATGTCCTTTAATTTTTATCCCCTGAATTTGGCAATTACATATTAAGTCTCTTACATAACTACTGTAGTGGCAAAATTTTGAGGTGAAGTTTCCAAATTTAAAGTTTTTCCTTCACTGGTTGATCAAATCCAGGCTTTTGTTCCACTGTGGCACATAATATGAATAAGCTAAGAACTAAAAACATATTTGTCTACAACTAAAATTAAATCAAACTTACTTCTGAATAGATTTGCATAGGATCACATTGTAAATTTATGACAAGATGTTCTACTCTGGTTATAATGAAAATTAAAGTCCTTAATGCTTTTAATTACTTGTTTATCGTTACAAAGCATATACTTAAATTATTAGGATTGTTGTACTTTGGAATTTTTTTAATGAAAAAAATGGATTTGAATAATAGCTGACTGGGGAATTCTGGGACTTGAAACCAACCCATCTTAAAATTGACAAGGTTGACAAATAGTGATTTAGATTATAATTACCCTCTTTCCTTCTTTCTTGGATTATATCCAAAATATTTCAGATCTAGCTTTTGATTTGTCTTTTCTACAAATCTGATTTTCTCTTCTGCTGTAAATATAAAGGTAACAAGTGGTATGGGTATACTATGTGAATTCTTCAAGACCTCACAAACCAGAATATTTTATCAGGCAAAATTCTGAATATAATACTGAAGTGACGGGAACAGACAGATAGAAAATGAGGACCCACACAGAGATAGACAACATTAAATTGTTTTTAAAATGTTTGTCTGATTCATTTGCATTAAAATTAAATGTGTACTTAAAAAACAAACAAACCAGAAAGCTAAAAGTGATAGCTTATCTAATATTTCTAATTAAATTCTAATATAGAATTGAAACTTTTTAAACAAAAAAAATCCTGCTTTATTCCTCCAACGACTTATACAATGTTAGAAGCATATATAAAAACCAGCTCAATGAAAACAAATATTAAATTTGCAAATTGTCATGTAGGATTTTGGACACAGTACTAGTGACGTGGTTGAAAACTATATTTATTATACTCAAAGTTTAAATCCTGAATTGTAGAAATAAACTGCTAGAATACATACAAACTGTAGCTACAAACACTGTATGATCTAATAAACCGGTAACCGCTTTTCCATAAATTCCATCAGATTTAGTGAAAACCACTGCTGAATATTTATTTATCTTGCTTATTTAAAACATTTTTATCATCCATGCTAATTTTTACAGAATTCCTGGAATGGCTTAATCTACACAACCTTTTTTTTTTTAAGTTTTAATTTCTGCCTTTTTTCAGGTCCTCTGACTGAGAAAGCAGTTGTTTACATTTGAGCAATTTAAAAACAAAGGATAAAAATGTTGATTTTCCAGTTTTAATAGTTATGTTCTTAACAATTGTCAGACATATGTAATATAAAGGCCACTCTCTTTCTCACTCACATGTACTCACTTGTGTTTTAAATCATATTTCTACTTTTGCCCTTGAGTTTTGCTTGACATGAAAATACCTCCGTTGTAATTTGCAAACCATGTCTTTTTTCCCCAGATAGGATAGATTTGCTCCTCACACAAACCCATAACCAACTTTTCTTATTTTTTCTTGCATGTAGAAGAAAATGAGATGTGCTTAAAATTAATACTCCCGTCTTTTCTATAAGAACTTTAAAAAAATAAATAAATCTGTGGATTTCAAGAAATCTGTTACAGAAATCTGTTGTTAAATTACTTCTCACACACAACTAGGAATATTTATGAAGAGACTCTTAATAAACATCAGATATTAATATCTAAGGCAACAAAAGGAGCATCTGGAGTCAACATAAAACACAATACTATACAAATATTTCAAAAAGCCTTTGGGAGCCACTCATATATAGCAGATATCTTCCCTGGGATTTATTTAATATACTGTTTGCAGTAATAAACATGCTGTAGTTGACTTCACCAACTTGCAGCATAAGATGAATTCAGATGTAAATTTAAAAGAAGATCTCTATTTCAATGACCTGGCCATAAGAACCATTACTATATGTTTCATGAATTTCACATACATGCTATGGTAAGATGAACAATCAGTTAGTAGGTTTCTGATAATTGGTATCATATTGGGTACAGATATCCAACAAAGAATGAAGAACTTCAAAAAGACTTCAGCAGTTATATGAAGATATTGCCGTTAATAAATCTTGTAGGTTGTATTCTAATCCATGCTCAAGAACTATTTTTTTTTAATTGTCATGCAGATTTTTCTTTCACTTTTCCCCCCTGAAATTTAGTTTGCTGAAAGAAGATTTGCTATCCAAATTGTTTTTAAAGGAGAGAATTTCAGTAAAATTCTAATGAATATTGAGTTCTAACTAACATGATCAGGGTGTCTGTAAATATTTTTCACTGTACAGTGATCTCTGCAACCTTCTTGGCTTCCATATCATAAGGGAATCTCTTCCTTCTGTGCCTTTTGAGCCTGGGAAATATGAGGAATCAAATTGGAGAAGCTTCAAAGTAGAACTTTAGCATTAGCATCAGCACCCTTCACCACCTCCAGCAATAAAATTGGTTCAGAAGCTCCGTCAAGAAACTTGAAAGGGCCCTGTGATAGAACACAAAAGCATCCTTTGCAGAGAAAACTTTAAAATGAATTGGGGCTTGACTTAGAGTATAGAAGACTTGGTGACGTTCACCTACTTCGCTCCAGCACAGTCTTGGGTCCCAGCTGTTTCCAATTTCATGGCAGCCATTTTGGCTGCTGCTGTTCCTTGTCTTCGGATGAGGGGAATTTCTTAGTCAGGGGGGAGAGATGTGGCTCTCCTCGACTTGCCAGGCACTTCCCTTTACTTCACCACCCTTACAGAGTGGCTATGGCTCCGACAGGGAAAGCTTGGGGGAGAGGGCCGCGGAACTTGCAGACCTCAATCCCGAAGCCACCGGAAGTGCAACTGGAAGTCTCCCAAAGGATATTCAAGCATGAAAGGATTCATCTCATTCATATTTCTGAATCATAACAAACCACAGGGAATCGTTATAGTTATATAATATTCCCTAGCTCTTCTGTTTCTTCTGTTTTATGATCTTGCTGTTTTATGATCTTCTGATTTATGACCTTGCGGTCAAAAATCTTCTGATCCCATGAACTTTCCAAGGTATTTTAATATACTGTAGTCAAATTTCTGTCAGTATGAAGAAAATCTTGTCCACTGTTGAGCTGATAAGATGTCATAGTACTTTGCCTACAATAGGTCTAGATTTTAAAGGTCCAAGTTCTCTGGTTTGTATTTTCTGGATCAGTCCTGATATCTCTACCTTTTGTTACACCACTTAAAGATTAATAACATTGCTTGTTCTTCCCATGAAACTTGAGACTGCTGCTTCCTCTTCAGTTTGTTGTCATTTTGCTCCTATAAAAAAGAGTTTTCAGGAGTTAGGAAATCACTGGAGTGGAATTCTTGTGCCCCCATAGGGTGGGGTGAGAATGGGATTAAGAGGATAAAGAAAGTTGAGCAACTGTATCTATTAAACATATACGGAATGCCTTTATCATAAATAACCCTTTGTTTTTAAGAAATAATGACAACATGAAATGTTCCAAATTTGACACCTACATTATACTCCAAGCTGACACCCATAAATATAATTTGAAAGTATAATGCCATTTAACTATAGAAAGATTATTCACAGTTCTGTCCTCATCCCACTTTTCCCCAGTGCCAGCCTTCAACATTCAAAAGGGATCAGCTTATCTTAGAGATGTTATGGTAAATGCAGTGCCTTGCCTGTCAGATACACCCAACTTTTGCAATAAGAATATTATGGATGGTAATGCTTGTTTCTATGACATATGTGTACAAAATATACTTCTAAGAAATGATATTTTGGAGAAGACTAGATATAAAATGTCTATTTAGTCAGAATATCTATCTTGAGGCATAATTTTGATGTTGCAACTACTGAATTTATTTGGACAGCATTTTCCCCATGAAACAGATGAAGGCACAGATTCTTCTAAAGCAGGGGTATCAAACTGGATTTCTTCGAGGGCCAGATCAACATTGTAGTTCTCCTTCGCAGGCCAGCAGCAGTGGGGAAGAGGCGGAGGTGGGATGGATGCCTCCTGCAGCACCCTGCCAGCCAAATGGGGCACAGGGGTGTGTGTCCACGTGCAGCCCCCCTGCACCTTGTTTTTGCCCTCCGTGTCCTCCTGCAGCAGTCTGCTGGCTGAAAATGGGCTGCAGAGCCTTTTTTCAGCCATTTTCAGCCCATTTTTTGGCTGTTTCGGCCCATTATTTGGCCCATTTTTGGCCTGGTTTTCAGCCCGGTTTTGGCTGGCAGAGTGCTGTAAGAGGCCATGAGGGTGAAAACAAAAGCATGGTGGGCTGCACGTGGCCCATTTTATCTACCAGAGGCACTGCGGGCCGCTCCTTTGATATTTCCAGGCCGGCCCCACAGGCCAGATTTAAGCACCTGGCTGGATCCAGCCCGCGGCCTTGAAATTGACATCCCTGCTCTAAAGCTTCTGGAAACCTTGATTTCATAATGATATCAGTAGTTATATAACTTTGGGTTATCTGAAGTAGTTTCATTGATTCTGTTGACGTTTGGTCAACAAACTTTAACAATTTGAAATCAAGCTGGTCCCAGAAGAATAAATCTTGTTTTGCCATATGGGAACTATTGTATAGGATGCTGATAACCTCTATCTTTTTGGATATGTTTTTAAACTTTTTATAAAATCACTGGGGATCTCATCTAAACATTTGAGATGAAGTATCATTCCATATCATTTGCTACCATTCATTACGACAGACTTATATTCAAGATGTTTTAAGTCAGTGTTTGCTTTAACAAAAGCAGAGACAGTGGTTCAATTCAAAACAGAAACATTAATAAGAAACAGTTAATTTGAGCTGTGTTTTTTCAGTGTTCCTTGAGTTATATTTTCTTTTTAAGTTTGATCCTTGTTTGGACACAGTTGCGTTGGTCCCGAAGGAACAAATTCTTTGATGGTGTTTCTGGGCTGGTCAGTAGCAACTCGGGTGATTCATCTAACAAGGAAATAAAATTTATCAATTAAAGTTGGTCCACTAATTGCACTTTCTGGAAAGAGTCACCTACATAACTTTTGGTAATTTCTAAGTGGACTATGGCAACATAGTTTTGAAGATCTCAACCAGGAACACATTTGACTTTTACTGAGAATTCTGAATTGGCTTAATTATTTCTCCTTCCCTAGTCCACTTCTAAAACAGAAAGGGGTTAATTTAAAACTATACATAGTCTTGACCTAACCTTTCATCCTGAAGGCAGAAAGTTTGGCCTAGGACTTTCATAAGGCCTGCCAACATCTTCTTTTTGTCTCCCAGAGCCTTTCCAGAATGGGTGTGGCTCAAAAAAATCTAAGTTTCTATTTACTTGGAGAAAAAGATTTTAGGTGGGTGTGTTAAGCTTTGCAAATGATTAAGGCTCCCATACATTTCTTAACACTCTTGAAACTTTCTACCAAAATGGGTTTTGAATACATCCTCTTTTGAAACTTGGTTTTTGCTAGGCCATAGAAAGCCTAGGACAGTCCTCAAGTTGACTGGAGTTGTTCATTCCTGTCTTAAAATATGGTACCTATTGTACAACACTCCCACTCCTTCACCACCATCATCCTATTCATGTTCTATAATCTTCTGAAAGGGCTATGGACTTTCTTTTTTGTTACAATAATTTTTGAAGCTCCACATCAGATACATCTGCCAGGTTAGCTAGGATAGAAGTCACTAAGCTACGCTTGAAGTCTATATTTTGTAAGAATGATGTTTCAGGTGTGCGAGATGTTATAACCTCTTTCTGAGACATCCAGGCATTGTTTATTGAAATTCTATATTATTTATAACCATAGAGAATGCTCATAAGCATTACAATGTATTCTAAGGCCTTTGTGAAATTTTGCTTCGTTATAAAATTGAAACATTTTGAAGCAAGAGTTCATAATTCTATTGTAAAAAAAATCCATTGGTATATGAACAGGTAGTTCTCACTTAGTGGCCACAGTTGGGACCAGTAACTCCACCACTCAATGACATGGCCACTAAGTGAAATTCTGTGTCACCACAACAGAATTCTGATGTCAGTTCAATTTGCTATCAAGCAAGAGTCCATGTGTTGTTAAGACGTCACGTGGTTTTATGACTTGTATTTTTAGTGCCAGCTTTTCCATTGACTCTGCTTGTCAGAAGACAGTTGGCAAGGGTGCAATTGGTAATCGCATGACTGTAGGATTCTGCGAGAGTCAAAAATGTGAGGACTGATTGTAAAGATACTTCTTCAGTGCTGTCATAACTGTAGCAGTTGCCAGACAGAGCCATTGTTAAGCAATGTATTTATTATTAGTAGCAAAAATGAGCATTTGAGATGAAGTTTAATGCATTTTTGTAGAAGAATCTTTGCCAAAATATGTAGAATTCATTGATGTGATAATACAGTACATCATGGCACGTGTAATAGTGGTGTGACAATCAATCCAGTGTAGCCTGTACTTACTATTCTTTCTGGCTTCCTAATCCTGTTTAGCTCTTTTCTGAATGCATTGAGCTTATGAACTGAACAGAGAGGGGCAAACAGGCAGAATATTTGGGTCACATTGTGACCCTACAACTTTTCAAGTACAGTAATATACTTTAGATGGAATTGAGTGGACTCTGTACTTGCGGGAATATGCTAGGAAGAAGACGACTTTAGATGGCATTGCTTATTCCATTGTTGTGCAGCAACAGAAGGCCTAAATGCTCTTAACATTTCTGAATTGTTCTCATGTTTCTATAGCCAAATAGAACTGTGGAAGCTATGGGCTGCAAATATGGTGTTATAGTAAAATTAAAATCCTGAAGATTCCAGTATACTCCAAGATTTTCATCCAATGCAGAAACACCTCTTGACTGCCTGTAACTGATCTCAAAAAGCTAAGAAAGATTGAACCTAGTTCAGTTGTGGATAGAAGACAACTAGGAACACATAGGTTTGCAAACCATGCTGGGAAGTTTAGAAAAAGGATTGGCAAATCACTTTTACACTTTTACATCTTCAAGGAAGATTCATGCAGTATTTCCATTAAATCATAAAGACTCAGGTTCAATTCAAAGAAGAGTCTTTATCTTTGTCTTATCATAGTCTTTATATATGAATATTTGCATATATGCCTACAAGTATCACTTTCTTCTAATAGTGTTGGGTCATCTTCAAAATTATATGGCTTACTGCTGTGGTTTTATTTTCTGATTGCTGTATTCAGTAAATCTGATGGAAATATTTCCCTTCTGAGCAAAGGGAAACTTGCTACATCTTCTTCACTGGTGAATAAATATCACTTGTAATCTGTGTTTCCTTCAAGACAAGTATAAACTTATCTTTCTGGAGGATGTAGGAGTAATATGATGTCACTAGAGAAATATAACATCATAAGCCTAGATCTAGGATAATGTCAAGACTAATCAGAGTCTGGTGAAAAATGAACTTCTTGTAAAAGGAGGCTCACCAAGTACACAAAACAATTCTGATTGATATTGCTTAACATGCACGTGTTTTTCTCTCACTGAAGTAAAAGAAGAGTTGGAAGTTTTAATAGAATTAGATGTTTTAATAGGTTTCCTGTCTTTGCCATTCACATCTTAGTCTGAGAACAAAGTTGTAGGTCCGACACCCCAGGAAATGGTCATAACCTCAAGGTTTGTGTTAGAACCACCCAATTAGACACACCTAAATCCTTGATTGGGGTTATAAACCCAACAATTTGATAGTGGTCACTAAAGTGGTTTCATTGTGTAAGAAGAGCAACAAAAGCCACAAGAGCTTTTGAGGGGTTCAAGACGCTTGGTGGATGGGGATGCTTAGTTAAGACCATCTCTTTCTGCAGGCAGCAATGTGCAGTTGTGTTAAGGAACAGGATTGACACATCCCCCTTTCCCCATTTCCCTTCCACACAAACCCACCGGTTTAATGATTAGGCTAGAAGCCTTTAGCATTGTGTTTGCAGAACAGCTCCCTGACTGCTGTGCAGTCAACCCTGACATAAATTTGAAGAAAGTACTTTGTGAAGGGTTGGCCTTTTGTGTTGGATGTGTGAGAAATCCTGCCTGACCAGGTTTGCTACAGAAGCCAGTGTCAAATTGCTTTGCCCCAAGGATTTCACTATCAAATTGGGGAGGAGGAGGGGGAAGAGGAGGAAAAAGGAGGGGGAGTCTGAGATTAACAAGGAATGGGGTGAAGGAGGAGATTTGGAAAGAGCCGGGTTTCAACTTTCCAAAGCCTGTTTGAAAGATGTGTGTTGGGGAATCTCAGTTGGGGCATACATTAATGATTTAATTTATTCATTACGTTTCTGCCCTTCTTTTTCCTCTAATTCTGTCTGATCCTTAGCAGTAGACACTTGTCTGGCTCTTTAAAGATCTCTCGCTCTCATGGTCTCATGCAGAATTTGCAGTAGACAGTTACAATAGATAGGTATGTTGCTCATATAGTTTTCATTTTCCACATTTCTTGCCCAGACTGGTTAGCTTTTAATTTAATCTATTTGATCATGCTATTTGCCTGAGGTGATCCACAGAGTCTTCAGATCAATCCCGGCCAATCCCATCAAAGTTATGGAAGAAATGGGCAGAAGAATAGGCCACCTTTAAGATAAATAATAATGATAATAAATAATCCAATCTGAAACTCCTGAAAAGGCAGGCTTGTTTGGGATAACAATGCTGCCCTGTGAATGTAGTAGGTCTACTATGCGGTCTCCACTTTTAGATAGGAACACACCCTCCCTTAAAAAAAAAAGTAAAGGAAGTAAGTAAATTACACCCTTTGAGAATGGAATATATAGAGTTTCTGTTTTATTAGAAATATTTAGCTTTAATATTCACTCACATCTTTGGAATAAGAGTGGCTACAACCAGCTAGCCTTCAAAAAAAATGGCACTTCGGTGCACCCCTGCCCTTCTTTATGGCAAATATTACGTTAATTGAAGGTATGCGTTTGTTAATGCCTTTTGTGCAGGCTTCCTCAGGCATGGCTGTTTGATTGGCAAATGCATTTCGCCCATGAACTTTTTCCTGAGATTTCTCTCCCTCTTCCTCTTCTTCCCTCACCTCCAATTTTTTATTTTATTTTTTATTTTGGAGAAAATAAAACTAACAGTAGGTATTACGTGAAATGCTAATAGTTTTTATATTTGCTGTTTCCCCTCCCCTGCTGCCCCCTTTCTAAGCAACGAGGGCTCCACATTAATGAAACACCAAGCGACTGGAATCCAAGGAGTGAGGTGGAAAAAGGTGAAAGGGCGCTTTGCTTTTGAGCAACACAATTCGAGTGAGTGGAATGTTTCGGAGCTGGTTTCTACCCAGACTGGCTTGTTTCATAGGAACTGTGATTTATTTCATGGAAGGCTTGACTTCGGGTGGGGGGGTGGTTGGGCCGAGGTGTTTCATCCCTTTGATCCTTTCATTGTCAGCAACTAGAATTATAGCGACTTCCAATACTAGCAAACTAGTGACAAATGCTCTTACACCTTGGAGGACTAGACCCGCCAGCCCCTTCCCTTTGTTTGAACACCCGGTGAAAACTTTCTCCATCGCTGGGAAACAAAGTTGTTGAGTTGCTGCTCCTCCTCCTTAGAATGACCCTTCCTGAAAAAGATCAGCTCCTGAAAAACAGAAGCCTTTTTTTCTTTTTCTCAACCATCATTTCAGTGTTTTACTTTAAATCCTTGGGGTTCTTCTTTGCTTCCCTGTATTTGGTTAGCCACATATTTTATGGGGCAATGGTTTTGCAACAGCATTGTGTTTTGTTTTGTTTTTTATTGAAGAAGTTTTATACAGGAAATTTTTCAAATTTAACCCCATCCCATCCTCCATAATCTCACAATCTCAGCATCTCTCAATGTGTCACACAAGCATTAGAGGGGAAAAATTAAGTTGATGTCATGCTGATACTATAACTTACTAAGACTTTAGATAGCTGGTGTAAGAATATGTATCCTCTGACAAGCCATAGTGAGGTGTATTTGGTTTTGACTTAATTAGCTTTATGAAGCTAGCCACAGGTTTTTTTGTAAACCATTAATATACGTCTCAGTGTGTTGTGTGAATCTAGCCAGTTTTGTTTTACCATGAGATGTGGTGCTAGCAATTATTTTGCCTGGCTTCAAAAAAAGATAGGACCAGTTTTGGAAGTCACAGAAATCAATGGCTGTTAGCAACCAAGGCTTCAGAATTTTACTGGCAATTTAATAAACCAGAACACTAAAATGCAAATCAGAGTAGAACATGCCTCTAATTGTCAGGTTTAGTTTTTCATGAAATTCCTTATTGGTAGAAATTATATTCTATATGTCTTCACAAATCTATTTTCCAATAATCATGAGGACTAGAACCATTTATTTGAAAAACGTAAAGCAAGCATGCTTGGAAATCTATTAAGAATCTGCAGACCATAGAGAAGTGCGTTGAGGGAGCAAACAAACCCTTGTCTAGCTAATGGAATGGAAATTGGTTATCATCCTGAGCGGTTTCCATGCCAACCTGTTCAGCAGAGCAGATACTATTGAAATGCAATGGATTAAAAAGCCCCTTGCTTAACTGACCCTTGATACCTGCTAAGGACTAGTGTGATTATAATGAGTGCTAATTACGCATACTTAGATCTGAACCGTTTATCTCTGCTGTGGTTATGAAGTCAGCATCTAGACTTGGTTCTTAGTAAGCTATAGAGATATTTTTTTCCGGAGGTTGATTGTGAATGGATTAGTTTCTGTGACTATTAACCTGGATTGCATTATTACTTGCTATCTATTTCCATGTTGTAGTAGCAGGTGTTACCCTAGTGCTTGCACAGTCATATCTGTAGGTGTTTCACGTTTTATATTTTTAAATTCACAGCTGTTCATTAACATGTATCATTTCTAATGCAACTTGCTCTGCAAAAAATACAGTCCTCATCAGCAGACTTTCACCATGCAAAGTGGAACAACCCATATGGATAGAACAGACAACACTGGACTACAGAATGGTCATGTTCCTTTCCATGAATATATCCAAACTTAAAGATACATGCATACTTGAAACATAATTTCAGAAAATATTACATAGTAATGGAAATATAATTTTACACTTAATTTCTAACAATGTTTTGTGATGTGCATTCTTCGTGAACATTTGAATTGACTTTTCCCCCTGCAGAGGTAGGGCAGAGGAATTTGTAGCAAAATTCTTTAAATTATTTGATTCCTAGTTATTATCATTGACTGAGATGGGTGGCCATGGAAATTAAACAAATAAATAATATATAAATAATATATTTTATAAATATGTTCTTTAATTTCCATCCTATTTTATTCATTTAAATATTAAATTTGGGTTTGTCTATATTTTAAAAGATATGACAGTATGAATTATGTGACATCAGTTGTACATTGTGATACTTTACAACATACTGTAGTTTATATTTATATTCCCGTATCTTTGATTTTGTTTAAAAAGATAGGCACCTGAATTATGAAGAAAGTTTTAAAAAATACATTTTTAGTTAACTTCCGTGGAATAAAATCAAATTGGTGAGGATAGGAGACAAACAGAAAGAAAGCAGACATATCCATTGCATTTTATTAAGAAAAGGGCAACAGAAATTACATTACTGAGTTTTAATATGGAGCAGTCTTGCTAACCAGATGTATTACAACTTCCATCATCCTAACTGCCCCCCTTCCCTGGCTGAGCACAATTGATTATCATGCTGGCTGTGGGTGATAGGAGTTGTAATTCATATACACAGAAAGAGAGAAAGTTTCTTGTGAATACATTATGGAATGATCATACCTGCTCTTTTGTCTAAAATTACCATGTTTTATTTTAATTTCACAGAAATCAAATTCTATTAATAATTCCATATAATACCATTTACAATCTTTAACATTCCAGTGTTTGTGTATTGCCTCCCTGTTTTTTCCATTCCTTAATTAATTAATTCAATAGAGTCAGACAAAGGAGAAACGTCTATTGTTTGAAA
>JANHFL010008406.1:148087-173116 GCA_032468155.1 Oxyrhabdium leporinum
CCCCCCTCCCCCCCTGACTTCCCGAAGTGAAATACAGGGTATTTAATATAGCAATCATAAACCAACTACATTAATCTGGCTCAAATGATAATAATCAGTCCCCTAACAGCATTGTGTTTTAATGTGGTAGGCTTTGGTGCTCAAGTTCCCTTTAAATCACTGAAGGCTTTTGGAGTGTAATGGTCTTTTTAGTTGCTGAGAGCCGGCAGCATGAACATTTAATAAATTATCCTCGTCATATTATATCATAACTTTTTTTAAAAAAATGCTAAGTCCACATGTATAGGCTGCAAAAGTTCCAACACTGAAGACTGAATAAGTATCTGTTATCCCTTGCTAAGTCATGCAAAGATGAATGCATTTGTCTGGCAGGTGTTGATGAGCAATTCCTGGTGAATTTAAGTGAGCTCATTTACAATAGAGACACACTACATACAAATGCTAACTTGGTGAAAAGCATGGCTTTAATCATAGCAAACAACATTTTTTGACAGGTAGTTCAAGTATTGGGGTTGTGGTTTTTTTAAAAGATTTGACACCTGATCAGAATACATTCAGACAAGCAATTGATCATTTGTGCATCTGCTACTAGGTTACATCACAAGTGTGGAGGTTTTTCAGGAGCTACAAGAAACTCTTCTGCTTTTGCTGCCTAACAGAGTCAAAAAGGAGGAGGAAAAGAGATCTTAAGCACCTGATAGGCCACAACACTTAACTGTCCTCTGATAAATCAGAACTGAAGCATCATTTCTTTGTTCAGCCTTTTGTTAAATTTGCAGAGTTTATTCAGCAACAAGAGGGAGAAAGAACCTAAACATCACTGTATTCAAGACACAGGTCAACATTTTAACACAGCAGGGTAGTAGAGAAGATATATTGTTCCCTGTCTGCTTCCTTTTGTCTGTCACTTTGGATGTTTTGGCTGAAGAGTTGAACTGTGCTTCCTGCTTTTGCTATTTGCTTCCTTGATTCCAAGGAGGCTAAAAATTCGTGAAGAAGCAAGGACAAGAGAAAGTTCCTCCATTCATCTGGATTTCTGGCGGGAGGCTGCACTAAAAAATAATATTAAAAACCGAGGAAGACTCTGGGAGATATATATGTGTGTGTGTGTGTATAAATAAAATGTTTCATTTTTTTTGCATGTTTCATTTTTACACACAAGATTGCAGAAACTCAGGTTTCAAGAACTATGCATATTTGGATGTCTGAAGCAAGTTCTTCTTTAGATGTCACCACATAAATAATACCTTTACCCTGTAAAATGCAAAACTATCTAAATCTTCAGATACAATTTCTTTTTCTGGGAGAATGAATTTAAAAACTGACAAGAACTTTATTCTGTTCCCTATAGTCTTTAAAACTTTGAAATTTCTAGTGCACTTTTGACATTTACAGCTTTCAAATAGGAATTCTGGACTGTTTTGGCCTTGCAGCCAATGCAGATGTACAGGACAATTAGTCAAGTATGATACTGGGTGGCTACAAAAAAAAAAAAAAGGTCAGCATTAGCAACTTGAATAAGGGAAACAAGCAGCATTAATGAGCTGGAGTTGGAACACTCGATTCTCTTCAAATGACTGGGCTGAGTACACCCACCAGGATTAACATTGTAAGGAATCCAGGCCAGGGATAAAAGTGGGCCTTTGCTATATGAGCTTGCATTTCGGCACAGATTGCCAGCATATATAACACCAGCTGGTTTTCACTCTAAGGAAAAAAAAAAGCATAATAATGAAATACTAAGAGGCAATTATTTATATTAATAGACTAAATAATGTAGAACAACCATAGCAACAAATGTGTAGGGCTACTTCCTGACTTTTAATCAGTGTTTAGAATTAAGACAAGTGGGGCATGATGGCCGAGTTCTGAAGCCAGAGTGATGACAGAGAAAGGGGGGGGGTGAAAGAGAGAGAGAGAGGGAAAGAGAGAAGCAGAGAGGCAGAGAGGCAGAGAGAGAAAGAGGGAAGAAGAGAGGGAGAGGGGAAAGAGGGAGAAAGAAACCCTCCATTTACTTGGGTCTGCTTCTCATATTGGGCTGTTTTTCAACAGAGATGTTAAATCAGCATCGTTTTGATAGACGGGACATATCACATGCCTTGCCTTTTTAAAAAAAAGCAAGATAGTGAGGAAGTAATTGGTTTAATTCACTCTTTGTATGTAGAAAAGTTCGGTTACAACTTAAGATGAAAAGTTTAAACCTCAGTTTAAAAGATGAGGTAGCATATGATGGGACTTTTTTCTAGCAACTGACTCTGGAAATACCCATCACCCATTTGGCATAAGTGACATTATGCAAAGTATAGAAAAAGAATAAAAAGTAGTGAGCCAAGCAGATTAAAGGCAGGACATAAAAGGAAAGGAAATACCACTAAATCTAGTATACATATCACTGCAGTTCACATGATCTCTCCATAGTTTTTGGTCTTTGCAAACCATATTTGGTTCTCCTACAGCTATAGTGTCCACTATACATTGCTCTTCTCCACTATACATTGCTGTTCATACATTGCTATATTTATGCATCTGAAATCAAAGTTGATATAGAATCTGAATTGGGATAGATGATAATAAGGTTTACTATATTTTCAGGGATATTTTTTTTAAAGAGGGATTGTTTCCAACAAGGGAAATACACTGTTAGGTGTGTGTATGTACAATTTATGTCTCTTCTTTTTAGTTTTAAAACAACATACTGATATCATTTCACTAAGCATATATTCTATATCTGTCTTTGGTCCAGTGTATATAATATAAAATAATATAATATAAAAACATCAAACAGATATGAAGAGGGGACCAAGAGCTTTAATATAATTGCAATGTGGGAAATTAAATTATTGGAATTATGATTGTTTAATAGTGGCTAATGATTATTTGATGTAGCACTGGGACAACTTGAATTTAAATCTTAGATCCTTATTTATTATTTTAATGTTTTATACTGAATTTTATTCAATGTCTATAAGCTGCCTGGAGTTACTTTTGACCAGATTGGTGGAATGCAAGTTTGATAAACAAATAAACAAAGTTAACATACCTTCACTATTAAATCAGATCTCATGAGCTGACAGTTTTGTAAAACTAAATGTTCAGAAGTGATCCTTGGTTATAACAATTCAATTTATTTATTTTTTAAAAATATACAATTCAGAAAAGGTAGAGGATTCATCTCAGTGAAGCTAGGAGATTCAAACATAAATATAATTAATCACTCAAGCAAATCAGTCTTCATTCTGCATCTTAGTGGTTCTCTCTAAAAAGTACTTTTCTTGAATATCTCAATATTAGCATATATTTCTTTTTACCTCTTCCCTCCAAGTAGCATCTATATTTCCCTGTTTCACAGCAATTGCTATGGGAGTTAAAGATAAGAAAAGCTGTTTCAGATCAAGCTTAAGGCTTGTTCTCTTTCACGATGGCCAACTAGAAATCTTTTGAGAAACTCAAAATAGGACATTCATAATAAAATCTCTTTGATAGACGAGCTGGTTCCTTGGTATAGCTGCAAAACCATAAAAGTAAATAAATCCATTGGAAATTTAAAATAGCTGACATTTTTAGCTGTGATATATAAGGACTTGAGATTTTAAGTGAGAATGCTGAAAGTTTATGAGATGATTTTATTCTTAAAAGCTGCAGTGTGAGATATACTGTTAAAAAACACGTATCCGGCTGGTAATAGTTGGGATCAAGTAGGGATTTTAGAGAGTGATTTCTCATACTCAAGCTACAAATTCTAGGCAATTAACAATTATCACCCTATTTGGAGTCAGGTGGTACCACAGTTAAATCAAATTAAATAAAAAAAAGTCTGTAAATAGACTGGCAAAGTACAAGGAGTTATTCCAAAATATATTTGAAACAAGTTCTGTATTATATTCTTCCAATGAATAAATGCAATATTTGTTCAAGGCTTATCTAATTTGATTTGCTGGATTAGGTTTATCTAATTTGAGAATTATAGCCTTGACAAAATTCAGAATATTTATGCATGAGTTATCTTCAGTGAAAATCAAGTGATGTAGCATTTTTCCTCAGACTTGCAACTTAATGGATACTCAGAAGTAGAATTGAAAGCTGAAATGAAATTTTGATTCTTAAGTATACTTTTTAAAAGGTTGGAGACAACCTGAGATGAATCATGCTAAATATAGTTTTATTACTATTATTTATTACTATTAGCAGACCTCTATTTGCTTATTTTGTGATCCTCAAGAAGAAACCACTATGTATTCAAAAAAATTCATTGTGTGACAGGCTTTTGAGTTGCTCAAGGGTGTAGCTTTCCTGGGCCAGGAAACACAACTAGACGAGTTAAATCTACTTTATTGCAAGGCTACATTGTTGGAATCTTGCAATTGCCAAGATGTGAACTTCCTGCCACCTCTTTTAACCATCAATTGCTATGATCAACTGCTATGAGTTCTTCCTTTTTTTTTTCTTTTGACCATTAATTCCTTAAGAACTCCTTCTTCTGTTGTCTGTTTCCTAGGCAGCATCTCTTTTTCTCTGCCCCCAAGGTCATCCACACATTACATTACTGTAGGCCACAAGTTCTAAAATATTTATAATTCAATTGCTCTTATATTTAATAGATGTAAATTAAAAAGTAGTACTGACTATGTCTTGGAACCCTGGCTCACATCCCCATTTATCCGTGCAGTTTATGGATTACATTTGCCCTGTTTAGTATACCCTATTAAGTTGTTGTGAGGGTAAAATTAAAAGTAAGATGATCCACTTATCGTGTCTTGTTCTTTGGAGGAAGGGTGAGATAAAAATGTCATGAATAAATCCATGCCTTGCTGTTACATGCTTTAAGAAATAGTTTAAAGGAACTTCTATTTTGCAATTGTACGGGGTTACCATCTGAAGAACAGGTAAAAGAATTAGTAGGCGAAAACAAAAAATACTGAAAACATTCCTGGCATTGTGAGAAGTGGACCACACCCCGTCTCTCTCAAATTCTCTATCCTAAATTGCCTTTCAGAAGCAGCTACTTTAATGAAGGAGGGATCATGCATGCATGAGTCATGGTGATGTTTGGTTGATGGTGATGGGTAAGAAATGTTCTGGGATGAACTGTAATAGTTCATCACAGCTATTATATCTGCTTCCTGGAGTTTTCCAAAAACACATTATATTTAGCAGTGCGACTGATGATCTTAGTGTTTTTATATTTTATTGTCTAGAGCTTGGCTACCCAGCTAGCCAAGTGCCTCTCTTGGTACCTTCCAGGATTCTGTCTATTTAAGGTGTTTGGATTTTTAAATGGAATCTAACATGCATATATACATACATATATGTTTTCCTCAAAGAATCTCTTTCTCTGATCCTCATATAACTCTTAGAGACTTTCTTGGAAAATAATAATGATAGTAACAACTTTTCTGAAATCATTACACCTGCCCAGAACAAAGATTGATTGGGGTCCTTAGTGTTATCCTAGGAGACCAACCTACCTCACAGGGTTGTTGTGGGCAAAATAGCTGTCTTGAGTTGTTTATAACAGAATAGCAGAGTTGTAAGGGACCTTCGAAGTCTTCTAGTCCAACCCCCTATATCAGGATTGTCAAACTGGTAGCCAATAGGCTGGATGCATCACGTACAGGCCATGCCCACCCCAATTCCGCAAAGGGAAAAAAACCTCATGATACGTCACGTGATAGCAATGTGATGCCACAAGTTTGACATCCGTGCCCTATATCATATAGGGTATATACCACATGCCATATATGGTACCCTATACCATTTCAAACCAGTGGCTGTCCAGTCTCTTCTTAAAAACCTCCAGTGATAGAGCATCCATAATTCTGAAGGCAGACTGTTCCACTGATTAATTGTTCTCACTGTTAGAAAACTTCTCCTTAGTTTTAAGTTGCTGCTCTCCTTGATTAGTTTCCATCCCATTGTTTATTGTCTAAAGGTGGGATGTAAATAAATAAATATTTTTTTAAAGAATGCTGATAACCTGCTCTCAAAATTCCAGCTGTTCCCAGTTACCTGACTTCTATTTCCAGCAAGTATTTCTGCAGTCCTAATAATCTTCCATTATTTCAAAGTCTTTAACAATGTTGCTTTTACATTTTTAGTAATTATATCTTGGTTGGATATCTCGCTGAACAACCCACAGATTGGGGGGGGAGGGGGGTGTTTCTTTTTTTTTTTTCCTGGAAGAAAAAGTTAAACAGATGAAATTGAGCAGCATATATGGGCATGCTGCTTAATCATGATTAAGCCAGAATTTCCAAGAACTATGTGGGTTTTTTTTATGTGTGTGTGTGTGTGTTTGTGTGTGAGAATGCTGATTCTAATGGGGAGAGAATCTAACATTAGGGAAAAGATACAAACTCCTGTGAACTATAATTTATAAAAGACAAAACATCAGAATGCAGGCATTAAACGTTTAGGCAATGGTTCAGGTTTGTGGTCACATTAATTCATTCACAAAGGTACAGACAATTCCTACTTGGATAACAGGCTGTTGACACTGGCCTGCATGCCTACAATTGTCTCCTCTTATAAAATATGATTTTATGAAGATTTAGCTGTCTTTGGATCAGTATTTATTGTCATGTGGTTGCAAAAGTGCTTGCATTTCCTCTAAGAAAACAATACGTGATTAAAAAAGGGTATTGGGAGGGGGAGTTTATTTTTGCAAAGAAAATAGTTGAAGCTCAGTTTTTGCAACACTTAATCCAAATGTAATTAAGCATGTTTGCAATTTGTTTTTTAGAGAAGGCTAAACTAGAGATTTCATAGATGGTAATTCCTGAATAGTTTACTACAGAATGGCAGCAAGCTAATTAAATATGAGCTAGTTGGCACCCTAATTATATGGACCATTCATGTTGTTTATAAATTCTATTTTTTTCCAGTCATTGGCCATGCTGGATGAGTTGATCAAAGTTGGAATCCAAACAACATTTGCAAGTTTTCAAGGTTGCTTCAGCAATTATCATCACTTCTTCAAAGAACTTAAGCACATTGTGACTAGATCTAGTCACAGTCCATTTCTTATTTCATATTCTCAGTATATGCTTTCTTTGTGTGAATTTGAACTACAGTATATCTATAGATTTCCCCCAAACTGTGGTATCTCACTTCATCTTCACCATCACAGTTTCTGCACTCTTACAATATGCTGAAAAATACGTATTAATTATAGTGTGTGTTTTTCAGCATATTGCAAGAGTCCAGAAACTCTGGTGGTGAAGATGCAGTGAGATTCCACAGTTTGGGGAAAAGCCAATATTTTTTTTCATTTAGAAGGAAACAAGTTATTGTCAATAGACAGGATTGTCACAGGTTTATCACAATATTTAATGATATCTTCAAGCACAGCTTTTTCCCAGAAAAATGTATAGATAGTCCTTGATCAAGCACAGCTTTTTCCCAGAAAAATGTATAGATAGTCCTTGACTTACAACTATTATTGAGACCAGAATTTCTGTTGCTAAGCTTGTTAAATGAGTTGGACCTGATCTTTTTGCCATGGTTGTTAAGCAATGACAGCAATTGCAAAGTGAAATACACAATATTAATCAGGGTTCCCCATTTGACTTTGTTGTTGGAAGCTAGCAGGGAATGTTGCAAGTGGCACTCACATGACCCTCGGACACTGCAACTATCAAAAATACATGCCAGTTGCTAAGCATCCAAATTTCATTTGTGTGACTGTGGAGATGTTGCAACAGTCACAAGTGTGAAGGACCGGTCGTAAGTCACTTTTTCAATGCCATTATAACTTTAAACAGTCATTATATTAATGATTATAAGGACTATCTGTATGTTGATAGCTATTTTAGTCATAGCAGTACATCCCTATTAAAACAATTATATTTGTATACAGTAGAACCTCTGGTCACGACCATAATTTGTTCCATACCTTTGGCAATTTTTTTGTCTTCTAATGTTTTGTCTTCAGGAATTTCTGGGTCAGGGGTCATGTTTGATCGCCACCTGAATATGTGTTCGTGACCAGATTCAAAAATTTTGTGAATTTTTTGGTCGGAACCCAATTTGGTCATGGTCAGAAGCATTTGTGACCAGAGGTTCTACTGTAATTACTTTAAGTATATATTATGGCATCCCTGTCAAGCACTGAGTTCAGAATAAGTTTCTTTGCCCAAGGAACTTTGCAGGATACAAGCTAATTTTAGCAACACATACCTGTGCCAAATGGACATTTTTATATGACACTTTGAATGCAATGGGTTTTAACATTGAGTTGTATTTTTGAAAGTTGTGTTACATTCTAATGCATGTCTTTAAACATAAAAACTATGGAATTTTAAGTAGCAATACAATTATTATAGCAAAAATATGGCATAGAGATTAGCTGTCTGATGAACCATATATCATGAGTAGGGCAGACTGGCTTGCTTGATCAAACAGAATTGGCTGGTTTCTCGTCCTGTTGAACATCTAGCATGATCCAGGAAGTGGGACTTCTCTACTGTAGCATCTGCCTTCAGGAACACACATACACCCTCAAATTCACATACCCCCATTCTACTCACTTTCAAGCGAGCTCTAAAGGTTCTTTCCCCACCCTTAGATTAGATTGTTTTGTAGTGATATGGAAGAATGTTTTTTTTTGTTTTTGTTTTAATCTTCCCCTGGGGGCAGTTGTGTTCTTTTCTTATATAATGTTGTTTTTCCTTCCTTTTTAATCTTACAAAGCTACCCAGAGTCATTGTGGAGTCAGGTGGCCTAGAAAGTTGATTGATCAATCAGTACATTCATTATTGCATGAAGATTTTAATCAAATGCCTTAAGTGATAAACTTCAGTGGGAAGAAACACTTCCACTTTCTTCCTTCCCTGGATATGAGAATGTCTAAAGTGAGAGTCCAGTAGTTAAGCTGTTGACTATTGCATTCCTTTGGACAATTGGGACGCTGAAATCATTGTTGCATCATGGTGCCCTAAAATTCAGTCAAACGAGATACAAGCAAACTGCAAACTTTGCTTCCCATCATAGAGAATGGAGGTAGAAGTGCCAGAAATATAATCCTTTCTCTCTTCCACGAGGATTTTCTTTTTTCTTTTTATTTCTAGAAGAGCTGAATAAAGCTGTGTAAACACTGGGACAAAAGGGTAACAAATGTACAGAATGTGACATTTCTGTGCAAAGCTCAAATGTGCCCAAGGTAAGCACAGTGCCCATTCATCAAAGCAACAATGGACAATAGTACAGATTAGTTTCACAAGTGTAAGGGGGCGGGAAGGGGGAGCGAAAAATCCTTACTCTTACTTTGGTTGTAAAACCAAATTTAAAACTATTTTTCAAATTAAAAAAAAATAAAAGGTGCTGTTTAAAACTTGGTTGAGTTGCAGATTTTGACCGTGTGGAAAATCGGAGCCAAAATTTTGAGCCTTGCCTCCTCTGAAGCAATTCAATACATTTTTATAATCATGATATTGATGTTCTCCTGGGTTTAGCAGCTGAACTCTAAGGTTTAAATAAGTGAAAGACAGAGATGCAAAGGTTAGCTAATTACATTAAACAAACAAACAAAATAATAAAGGTCTTAAAACCTCTAATCTATCGATGCAAGCTAGCGGTGGTGTATCGTGTTAGATCCCTTGACATAAGGGATCAGGAGAGAAAACTGTAACCTACACCTCTGTTTATTTTATTTTACTTTATTTTATTTCGACCATGTTAAATTAGCAGCCCTCCAGACCTCTTGCAGAGAAGTACAACCTGTGTAATTGGACGTGTCACTGGGGAGTATGCTTGGATAAGCTGAGTCCTATTATGTTGACTTGTCAGGAACCAATAATTAAAGCTGAAGAGTGCAGCTCATTATGGTCTACAAAATGATTCAGAGAGGATGAAGGATAACTCTTGAAGCACACCTGCAAAAAAAAGGCTTTTAAAATGGCAGAAAAGACTGGGGGGAGTGAGCATTTCTTTATTTTATGCTTCTATTTTTATACATATATTTCAGTTGATTTGTTTGGAACAGCAGCAATTCCGTGTGAGAAAATTTGATAGTCACTGACAGTAAATAAGTTCTCTTCCTAGTGCTCTATTAGATCCTTTTTAAAAAACAAACAAACCACAATACATGTCTTTGTCCCCCGTCCCCCCCTCGGACCATTTAAATCATTTTTACTAGAAGTATCATATAGTTATTTGTTTTTTTGAAGTCTTGAAGGGTACACTTCCATTATTTGTTGGAATTTCAGCAACTTTGTTCCTTCAGTCCTCTCAAAAATAATATCTCTGCCCACCACCTCACATCACATATCTACTTTTAATAAAATCACCTGTATCACTTCCAGTAGGTCATCTGTATCAAGGGAAAGAAGAATAATTTAAACTCTAAAATAATTATTAGCCAAATAGCAGTACTGTATTGCTCAGGGAAGAACACTGTATAATCTCAGAAGAATATTTTATCCAGAAATGGAAAACGAGAGGCCTAAATCAAAGTGGAAATGTGAGTTTAAGTTAAATGCTAATTATTATTCATTCCTCTTCCAAGCCATAGCATAGAAATGCACCTGCAAAGCTACACAGAAAAAATAGAAGTATTACTCACTGGTGAAATATGGTAGCAACCAATCATGTATTTTTCAAATTTGAATCTGCTGCAAAAAGCAAATTTGGAATATAGTTTCAGAGCAAATGTGGAATGTAGGTGAAAAGTATAGAACTTTCTTAAAGCAGTCAAATTGGCATAAAAATGAAACCCATAAACTGTTGCCTTTTTACAGCTTCTGAAATTTTATAAGATAGTTTTGAGGGTTTGGTTTTTCCAAGAATGCTTCCTTAAATTTGAAGTTTGTTTCTCCTCCTCTGTCTATTCCTTGCCTCTCTCCTCTGTTGAACTTTAATTCTGGAACTGAGCCTAACTAGAAGAAAAACTCCTAGAGAAAATAGAATTATAATCCGTGGCTGGGAAAAGCTTCTGCATCCATTCACTTTCTCATCTTCCCCTCCTCCTTCCCCCAGAATTTGCCCTGTACTACTGCATTTTTATAGGTTTAAATCCTAGGATCTATTGCTATAAGATCCACTTTGGTTCTTTCAGCATCATTATCACTTACCATTACACATGCCCCAGAACCATCATTTTCTCATTTGACCTACTGCAAATAGACCTTCATTTTACAAGGATTATGTAGTTATATTTTGCTTTTGTAAGTTGGGAAAGACCAGCCATATTTAGTTTTTGTCTTTTTCTTATTAAATGACCCTAGTTTCCCCTGTTCTGCTTTCCTTCCTCTTTCTAACTTTTTCTGTATTTTTGTCTGAACCTTCAACAAATACACACAGAGTGTGGTACACAAATGCATGATTGCAACGGAAACATTAATTTTCACTCTGCAAACAACCCTAAAGCTATCTAGAAATGCAAACATAACTATCTCCCGAAGATAACCTCCCTAAAGCTGATTATGAAAGAGTGACCTGTGACCAAAAAAAAAAAAAAAAAGCCAACAATTCCGAGGTGTGTCAGGTTTCTGTGTGTGATCATGAATGCTTTCCTCTTACGTTATCACAGTAATTATGGTAATTTTATTCTTCAGACATGAGTGTGCCAGATAGAGATCTGTGTGAGAGATTTTCCAAATCGGTTTCATGTAATGGTTTCCTCCTGAGAATTGTTTTTGGATTTATTCCCACTGAAGCACTTAAAGGGAAATATTTCACAGAGATAGTAATGATTCAGATGGAAATCTGTTGGTTCTTGCTCATAGATCTTTCCATGTCAAGGCGAACTTCTGATAAAATATTCCGAGCCTCTTCCAGAAAGAACATTCCAAAACAATCCCTATGGGTTAGAAAAAGAGTGTTTGTTTGTTTGTGTGTGTATAAATAATAAATACTACACGGTTTTACAAATGTTTGACTAAATAACCTTTTCTGACCAAATTCAGACTTAACTTTAACCAAGGAACTTACCATATTTTTTCTATTTTATCTCTCTATGCATATAAAACACTCCCCAAACTCTTCAGAAACTTAGGAAACACTTCCAAAAATAGTACAACATCTTAAACATCATAACATAGTACATATTAATTATAATAAAATATAGTAATAATAAAATATTCAGTTGTCAAAACATTTTAAATAGAGAAAAAAATATATCCTGATGAAAGATTAAGAGTATATCACGATGATGGGTCTGGTGTTGCAGAGGTTGGACCTGATGCTGGTCAGGTTTGATTCTGGTGCTGGAGATGAGTTGGAGTTACTAGTGGAATAAGTTTCTTGAAGCAAATGTTCCTTGCTTTCATCATAAATTGTCCTGTAGCAGCTGTGGCCCCTGGTGAACCTCTCTGTATTAGGAACTTGCTCCTCTGATTTTGTCATCCCTGCTTTAATGAAAAAAAGGTTTCAAATTACATCATTTGTCACAAGCTTTTTTGATTCTGGAGTTTGTCTTCTTCCTCAAATGCTTTTCCTGGTTGACTTAAGGTATTCATTGGTTAATTATTTGCCATGGAAGTCAAGTAACTGTAGACATCATTGTCTAACTGCAGTTGATAACAAAATCAACCACAGCTTTCCTAGCTTCAGTGATGATGTCAGTTATACACTTCTAAAAAGCATGTGCAAATTGGGAGCCCAATTTATTCCATACTCCTTTCATATTGTAATGTTTCACTTCATCCCAAGAATCAGCAGTATTTCTGATGGCATCATGACTTCCGGAGATGTTATAATTCCTCCAGAAGTCCCTTATGCTCATCACATTATCTTGGGTAGGCCTGATTGCTTGTGAGAAGGTGTGCCATAAATAATGGGCCTTAAAAGAGACTTGGCTCCTTCCATTGGCTGAAGTACCAATGTGATATTGGGAGATAAAATGCCACCTTTTCATTTGAGTGAAGGACATCTACAGTTCCTGGATGTCTGAGATCATTGTCAAGCAGAAGGAGAATTTGAAACGGAATATGTTTCACCAAGCAATAACATTCACCAACATTCAAAAATGGTTCAAGCAGCATCTTGAAAAATAGTATTTGTAACCCAAGTCTTTGGATTTGCCATCCAAATAACAAGATATACTTTAATGACATTATGAAGTGCCCTCAGAACCCCACTGCCTGTCCTTAGTTTTATAATGGAAAACACATCATCCTACTGTGTATAGTAATTCATTCATAACAAATTTCACTATCCCAAATTGTGTACAGTGGTACCTTGGTACTCAACTGCTTTGAAACTTAGAGAATTTGGTACTCAATGCAATTTGACGTGAACATTTTATCCCGGTATTTATTGTTTGTTTGATGTTCAACAGACAAGCTAGAACTTGTGGTTGTTGGCCGCCTTGTGACTCACTACATTATTCCTTATGGGAAAAATTGTTTGGTACTCATCATTTTAGGTACTTATCGCACCTCCCGGAACCAATCAATGATACCCATTTTTATTCTTTTTGGTGGGCGTTATTGGATAGTCTTGGACAAGTTTTTGACTTACCAGGGTTCTTCTACATATCATTTTGTGATTGATGGAAAGACACATACACTTGATTTGATTCACAGGCATATATGTTTCATAAGTGACAATGGAAATGCTTTGATCAAATACGTATATGAATAGGTGCAAGGAATGGTTACCTTCTACACAATTTTCAATCAACATATCCCATTATCAGAAAAGTGCAGGTTGTCGTCACCTTATATCCATTCTTTTAGTGACCATTCAAAGTTACAGTGCACTGAAAAAAGTGACTTATTACTAATGCTTTTCACACTTATGACTGTTGCAGCATTCCCATGGTCACATGATCAAAATTCAGACTCTTGTCAACTGGCTCATATATATAACCATTACAGTATCTCGGGATCATGTGATCACCTTTTGTGACCTTCTGACAAGCAAAGTCAATGGGGAAGCCAGATTCTCCTAATAAACCTGTTCCTAACTTAACAACCACATTGATTCACTTAACAACTGTGGCAAAGAAAATGTCATAAAATGAGGCAAAACTAGCTTAATAACTGTTTCACTTAGCAATAGAAATTTTGGACTCAGTTGTGGTCGTAAGTCAAGGACTACCTGCATTTAGTCAACAAGTCTAAGATTAGATGAATAGAAGAATTTAAAGTGATTAGAAATGTGAATGTTTTTCCTGAGCAAGAAGATAAAAGCTAAAATAGTTAAGCATTCAGAGTTAAATAATGTGTATTTATATGGAGCCTAGAAAGTCAGCTTTGTTTTATGCAAATATGTCACTTCACAGACTGCTTGTTTCTAAACAAGTAGTTTGGGAAAATTTTTGTATCTTCCCACAGATATGCATGAAAATGTTGATTCAAAGTTAACCACAAATTAAATAACAAAGATTTAAGTTTCCTGGTTGTGAGACACATAAATTTTATTATCTTGCAGTGATTTCAGACTACATTCGTTCTTTCTCTAAGAAATGTAATAAACCTTTTAAAAATGAGAAAGTGTTCCTCAAAAAATTCTTAATGATTACAGGTAGTCCTCAACTTACAACCCGTTACTTAGCAACCATTCGAAGTTATGATGGATTCCCCAAAATATATTTATGACCTAGTTTCAAAATTCTCACAGTTCCCCCCCCAGATGGTCACATGACTATATTTCAATCACCGTTTGCAATGTCCTGAAGTCACATGACCATAATTTATGATTTTGACAAAAATGGTGTTTACTTCCAGTTTTGGGCAAAAATGCCTCATAGTGAATAATGAGTTCATTTAATGACCATTTCAAAAAAGGGAATAAAATTGAGTCTGGTCACATGACTGCTTTATAACCATCATGACATGACCATAATGGGCAGATTCCATTATGGTCATAAGTTGATGACTGCCTGTACTAATAACTAATAACTAATTGTTTCTCTCTTTTCAAGCTTATATCATCTCACTTTATGAACATGAGAGAAAGAAAGGAGGGTAAATTTAAAAACAAAGAACATCCATCAAGTATTTTTATTATATATAATTATGTGATAATTCCAAAAAAAGTATAAATTATTGTTAGGATGGACATGACATAATTTAGGTTCTGGTTATATGTTCTAAGTATCAATCAATCTTTTATTATGGTCAGAGACCAGAGATAAAAATTAAAACATCGAAATAAAGTAAAACAAAACTAAATAGTATATTATAGCTAGTGGTGAGATCATCGATAGAGCCAAAGTCTGCCTAATTTTTATAGACAGTATATCAGAATTTTGCTGTATCTAAGTACATTTTGATTCAAACAGCTCATTTGAAAAGTACAGAGAATATTTAATTCCGGGGTTTTTTTTCCATTGCTTACCTAGGCAATCTGAACTAAAACTTACTTATCCCAATGCTTGTTTGAAGCATACTTTGGAAGAAGTTACCATGATATAATTTTTTTGCAGATTTAACATGTAACAACGGGTAATGTTAACAGTGAAAACTTGTATTAGGGAAATGAAAGAGATGTTCACCTAGCATAATTGAAACCTAAAGTATCTTTGGTTTCCCTTTCCTATCTTTGCTTCTTTCCTTGATTTGTTTGTCTCTTCAATGCGATTTATAACTTCTGAGACCCAGTTTGGTGCAGTGATTAACATGCTGGCCTAGTAACCAGGAAAAACTGAGTTCTAGTCCTATCTTTGGCATGAAATTCAGTTGAGTGACTTTGGGCTAGTCCCACACTCTCAGTCATCCCATCTCCCAGGGAAAATAGATGAAAGGAAAGAGTATTATTACGTATGATTGTTGCCTTCAGTTATGTATAAAAGTGATAAAGGTGGCATAAAATGTTTAACAAAATCCCCAACGCATCAGTTTACATAATGCAGCTAATTAGAACTTACTAGGTGACTATGAGAAAGTCATTACTTAGCTAATTAGCTTTGTCACAGGTTATGACAAAGCCAGTTTGAGAGTAAGGTAATGTTTTCTGAATCGGCAAAATATCAGTCCAAAAGTAAGTGATAACCATTTGTACTTGTCAAAACTTTTCATGGAACGTGTGGATCCATATTATTCATCCTTCTCTACAATCACTTTAAAAGAAATAGCATCATAAAATTTCCAGGCCCCACTTATTACTTGTTAGTTTGGCATTTCTTATATAAAATTATATAGTTTCATAAAAGATCTCATAGCACTACAAGTCAGATGTATTTAAAATCTTATTATTTCAGGTTCGTTGTTTCTCTTTCTCCTAATCTATGTTTTGGAAAATCAAGACACTTCTGATGATAATGAAGTGTGGCTGCTTGATAGTCCATAAGGGTTTTGTTTTGTTTTGTTTTTTTAATTTTATAGTTTAGTAAATATCTGAAATTCTAAATAGTTTCCTATAGGACTGTTAAAATAATAATTAATCTCACAAGTATATTACTTTGACACATGTAAAAGATGCCTTTTATGCAATAAGAGAGAAACCACTTATTGTAGTAACAATTAAGAAAGTCCAGTCTTTTAAATAAAAAAATAAAACGTTGAAAAATAAAGGAACTGAGCTTTCTTCAACTTCAAAGCAAAATTTAGTTCTGGTTTCAGTTGAGGATTTAGTTAATAGTTTATCCAAAGCAGATTTTTTTTTAATCCAGATTCTTAACTAAATTAAAATATCGGTTTCAAGTTATTTCTTGTATTCTCTGGTAGGAGAGTGATTGAGACTCATCTTGTCTCAAGGGAAAATATTTTTCAGTTCTAACTGCATCACAACAAAGATTAGAACAGCTTCATTACATCATCATTATCCAGAGGGGAGGAACAAAGGATTACATAGAATTTACATATTTTCAACTCCATAAAAAGTTGCTTGGTTGGTTTGAGTTTGGAAAAAGAGTAGGCAGATAAAACTTTAAGCACCTTGATCTGTCTAGTAATGCTTTTTTTCTGAACCTCTACTTAAAAGCCACTTTTGCTATAGTATCTAATGATGCCCAACTCCTAGAACCTGTTCAGTGCAATGTGCTTGCAACTTAATTTAACTGAGAATAACAAATGAGCAGCAAGCTTATGGGATATTATTGGAAATGGCAAAGTATATTATTCATATCTCTACTTGTTTTTTCATATCTATTTTCTCATCCTTCTGTTGGTGGCTTCACAGTATCATTCCCCTTTTTTGCATATTTTGTTTAGTTTGGAGCATTGTAAGAGGCCAAACAGATCCTGTTGTAGGAGACAACCAGGCTAATACTGAGGGAGGGGGTCAAGCATATCATCAGCCTCGAATGCCCGCAAGAGATTTAAGTCCAGCCCACCTTGAATTCTACTGACTCTTATCTGCCGCCAATTTGCTTTGACTGTTAGTAGTTCAGAGTCTTGTATAGAATTAGCATGCAATAAATCTGTAGTTACTTCAACCACCTTGTTTCCTGATTTATTGTTCCTGATATCTGTTAGTCTTATAGAGTCTTCATGCTACTATTTCATTTTTTTTTTTAAAAATCTTCATTTCCTCCAAAGCTCAGATTATTTGTATTCTGATTGTAGGGTAGATAAGAAGCAATATGGATGCCTTCAGCTTAAAGCATCATTTTGCCCTCTGTATCTAGCACCCCAAAACCCCATTGTACAATGCTTCAGTTCCGAACAATTTGTTGCTATTGTAACACCACCAGCCACACATTTGAACCATTCAGACAAAATGCAAAGGCATATCATGGACCAAAGGCAAATAAAACATTATCCCTTTCTCATGTGGCCCGACTTGATTCTGATAGTCCCATCATAGAAGGATTAGTTAAAGTGTTTCCATGCCAGGAAGTTTAAAATTAAAAACCTTCCTTCCAAAAATACCTAGAAAAAGTGTGGAAGATATGCATATCTCATAAGATCAGACAAAAATAATATCTCTATATAATTGAGCATTTTTTATTAGGTTTTGGCGCACAGGGGCATGGAGCTCCCAAATGTTTGGTCTGTTCAGTTCACTTATTAATGTAAGAAATAAATGATCAGTAGGTTTATTAGGGTTGAGGTATCATCTGTTGATCATTGTTCTTTAGACTCCATGACTGAAAAGGATAGATGATTAATTATGTGTCACTAATAAATATGCATAAAAAGTAAGAAAGGAGTATTCTCATCCTATTTGGTAATTGTATGAATACAGTGCATTCCTTCTTTTACTTTTTATAGAAGTCTTCTATATTGGTATACTGATTTCCTTTTATGGAACACATGTACACACACACACACACACACACACACACACACACACACACTCACCATCAAAAAAAAAGTGTTTTTCTGCATGCTGCTTTTTCCCTTTTTTGAAAGATGTAGAAAGTAGTAGGGAAGACATCGCTTTGTTGAAAGACAATCAATTTCTCGTTAACCAGATGTTTATCAGTAGGGGTTTTTCATTGCTGATCAGTAGAAGGGTGTCAACACTCCCCCCCCTCCCCGAAAGCCTACTGGCTCTCATTCGCAAGGAGTGAATTTTCCCACAGGATTAAAAAAAGCTGCTGCTGCTTTGTTTTTTTGGCTGTATTTTCAATTTCAACTGACTTCAGTACAATTGGCCTTGCCTCTTGTTATCATCGTGACTTCCAGTGGCATTGCATTCATTTAAAAGAGTCCTGGGACAAGTATGTAAAAGAAATATTTCTAGGAACCTAGGTAGGAACTAAAAGCAAAGGCTGGGGAAGAGATCATGCCTTTTACATTTTGTTCAAAAGGCCTTCATCTTTAAACAAGAGTAATGATAGTGATTAGTTAACAGTAGCACAGAAAACCTGCATTTAAAATTAACTTGACAGGGCATTTTGGTGTCACCCTGACTGATGTGTACACAGTCCGTTCTTTTAAAATTCAAGGGAGCTTATTTGAATTGTAAATTGGCAGTGCATTCATGTCCAAGTCTTATTGTGTAGTAGTGTGACAAATTACAAATGGAATATTGGCTGAGTTTCCATCTCTAGAATTCTTCCTTTCCATTCATTTCACTTCTCTCCCTCTCTCTCTTTTTCTCTTTTTTTTTCATTTACTTCTCTTCTCCTTTCTGCTCTTTTTCTGGCCTTCTGCAGCTCTTATCTTTAGTCTATCTTGGCCCGTGACTTTTCTTACTGGTTATAATTCAGTATAGTTGCTACTAGTTTTATATCATTTATGCCATTTATGAATTTGAGCTACTTGTAATGCTTGGCTGGACAACTTGTTTACTAAGTATGGGTTCATCATATTTTGATAAATTTGTGTGAAAAGAAACTCCTTTAAGAACTTGTACCGAAATTGACAGTTTAAAAGGGGAAAAAAAAGTAAAGAACAGTAATTTATGAATGGGCTTAATGGTAAATATGTCATGGTAACTAAAAACTTCCATTTTTGATCTAGAATATTTTTCAGCTTATAAACTTTAGCTCATGTAAAGGTATGAAAATATTAGATTTTTAAGCTGGTATATGTTTTCTACCTACAACACACTAACAAGGCGAAAATGTTCTGAATGTAAATCTTGGAAAAATTCTACTGAAGTTGTGTGCTACTATGAAGACACAACAGTGGAAGAAGAAATTATTAAAATGATGTAATATGCTAATATGCTTAACTTAACCTATATAATGTTTAAGTTTTACACCATAGCAACTATGAGAAATTTATTAAAGCACATTTTAATTTTGCGTTTAGGGTTAACAAGAGAATGTGAAGTTCCTCTATCTGTTACTGTTGTAGGATGAAACACGTTAGGGGTTGCACTATGGTAATAAGAGGGGGGAAAGTTTCAACATACCTTATATATGAAACTTCTACCTGTAAAGTACAGATAAATAATTATAGAGTACATTATGCCCTTCTAAACAAAAAAAGAATTAAGATGTAGATCATTATGACTTGATTTGTTTCACCCAGAAGCTCATGTAATGGAAACAATGCCAATAATCCCATGGCCCTGAAATGAAGGCAAATCAATCTGAAAGGACTGTAGTCATCCACCCCAATTCCAGATTTCTTCAGTGAACCAGTGGATTGAGAGGAAACAGGGAGAGGGAACCATTAATGAAGAACCAGCCACGGTTGTTTTTCAGAGCTAGGTAGCCCTTTAAAATGAGTTATATAGAGAGTTTTGGCCCTGCCACGAGCATAGTGTTTCACTGCTGTTCTTTAAAGTAGTCCTTTCTCTTTTTCTCATAGGCTTTTGTGTTGGTTACATGATTTTTAAAACATCTGCATCTTTTTCTTCATGCTTATGGGGAAATCTTAAAAAAAGGGGTTGCCTTAATGAGCTACAGAGAGGTGTTATGCTCCCACAAACTTTGAAACACTACTTTTAAATATCTTTGGACTAGTAAACGCTACTGAAGCATATAGAACTTTGTAGTGAGTTGTAATACAGCTTTTTGGAATATAGTTCTTTTGTTCCAGAACGGGTACCTGACGTTCAGCGTTAGATCCTAAGTAGCAGATGGAAGAGTTCCCCCTTTAGTCTGTAACTCTAGTATTTCTAATGTCAGATTTATGCCTCTTCCCCCCTGATTTCCCCCACCCTCAATTATCCTACTTTCATTGTCTGCACAGAAAGATATTACACACCAGTGATAAAATAACGTGAATACACATGAATGGATGAGATGTGCATGGATGGCTATGGCAGACATGAGAGATTAAAACTTCGCTTCTTCTTCGCCTTTGTCATCATCTTCTTCTTTCATAAAGCTCTTTAGTTTCCTAGTTTCCATACAAGGCAGAAGCTCTCTATGCTAACTTTGAAGGGAGCTAGACACATTTTTGGATGCTGTTATTATACTTTTATCATGCAGTTCTCACAAACTGGAAAAAGTTGGCTTCACTCTCGCCCTTACTTTGTGAAGTGGCCTATCACTTGCACAACAGTTTTCTCTGCTTAAATATGCCCTCCTGTGGTGAGAGTTGGCATCGGTCCTGCAGTAGCTAACTTGCATATGCACAAATACATGTCACACAAAGCAACAATCTTTTCTCCACACTATGCAGTAGCAATAGTCATAATTAATCAAATTCCACTTTGGTTTGAAGGGCAAAATCAGCTCTATCTTTAACAGTGAGCACATAGATTCAAAGGACAGCAAAGGTTCTGATTCCTATCTTCTTCCTCTGGCTCCTGATATCACCGCTCTTCACTCTATCCGTCTTAACACCAGACATTTCCTGCTAGAATGTAAATTGACAAATTTCTGCTAACTCACTGGGGTTTTGCAGAGTGAATCACAAAGGAAATACACTTCAGCTATTTTAAGATTCCTTTTGTTGTATATGCGTCTTTTGCAGTTGCTCAGCATATGTAATACTTTCCCCATTTTACCAGGGTGCCGTTATTTGTATTCTCATTAATGCACACAGTCACAGATATATGAAACTGAAGATTCTGAGTTTACAAGTTTCCAAACCAGCACTTGCGTTTAAAGCAGCAAAAAAAACCTTGACTTTTTGAACTGACACTGTCGATTGATCTTCCTGAAAGATACCAGATATAACTCTTCAGATGGGTTTGTTTCCAAACAAACTTCCCCTTCATATTTATGTTGCTGCACATCAGGATTGACGGCAGATTTCAGAATCACAGTTGTACATCTGTAGTTTTACAAACAACAAGACGTTTTTGCAGCGTACAAGAACAAAAGTGGTGGTCGGTTGATTGAAGTGATGCTTTAATCTTTGAGACTTTAAGATCAAGTAGACTTAATTTCAGTCTTAATAGGCTTCATTTAGTTGGCATGACTGTCATCTGATCATGGTACTGACTACTTTTCTGGATTCTGGGTGGTATTAAAAATGTACTTAAAAGAAAATTGGTAAATGAACAGCTTGAAGCAAGGAAGAACTACAAACTAATAACCTGACAAACAGCCTTGTTATATTTGGGCAATATTACATCTTCCGGATTGATCCTGGGATTTAACTATTTTTTAAAAAAATTAAGGCACAGATAAAATGAATGAGGTTAATAGTATAAATAAAATATATATTTGAAAAAGAGGGTAATTGCTTTCTGTGAACAGAACAGCATATATGATAGCCTTGTGTAAATCATAGTAAAGAACTAAAAGACAGAATCAGAAAAAGCCTCTTATTATACAAATTTTATGGAGGGTAATGATATTATATACTACAGTAGTACTTTTCTTTTTGAAAATCTCCAGCATTAAAATACTTTACGTGTCAGAATTCATAACATTGTCATTTGTATATTGCAACCAGAAGTGATGACAGTCTTCGAATACAGCCCGAAAATACTCAGAGTCCAAACCAAAGAACTCTTAATCAGTCAAAGAAATAGCTGTGTAGCAGCCAACAGGAATTATTATAATTCTTCGAAGCAGTTCTGTGTACTTTATGGCATGCAGATTCGAAGCCAGTTGGCTTCTTTAATCATTATTCTTTTATCATTATCGCTGCTTCTGTTATGGCACCCTTAGATTCATCTCTCTTTTATGACTTGATAGTTGTGCCTAGCGCTCAGTTGCTGCGGGAGATTCAGAAAACGATTTCTCTCCATCCTGCGCGTACCTAAAATATTACTGTTTTGCGTAGTGATGATCTTGATTCAAATACTGCCTATTTGACAGGTGCCAGCATGGTGTCCAGAAGCAACAAGATAGATCACACAGCCTCCTTGTATACACTAGGCTGCCCATCTTATGCAACCTTTAGATCTTCATCAATATCCTCCCTTTCCAAAACACAATAATATACATTTTTAAAGAAATATACATCAGAAATATATGTCCTTTTGAAATGTGACTTTTGATACAGTTTTTTTTTAAATTTTACTTATAATCAAAAGGATGTTGATTACTGTTCAACAATACGTTTTACAGTTTTTACTTTTATTGCTATTGTTGCCTGGTTATTTTCTGTCAAAATTCAGGAATGATTTGTATACAATATAGTAAATAAATCAATAAATAAAATTCTAACATAAAATACTTCCTTCCCTCAAGGAATAAGTACCGTTTTAAAAAGTTCTCTTACCTCTTTAAAATGAAATATTTGGCCGATTATTTGTTAGAAATCAAACAAAACAGAATAAAGCAATTGTGAAAACAACAAGAAATGTGGCACTTTTAAGTCTATATTCACTCTCATAACATTGGAGCTTAAGTAATCATGAGTGACATATTCCAATTAATATTTTTGCTGCAACCGCAAAATTATTAAAGCAAGAGAGTACAGAATTTCATGCTTCGATTTTGTCGAAGCTGCTGCAAAGATTTTTCAGTATGTTTTTCTACTGAAGAGGGAGACAAAATAGCATAGAAATATTGGATGACAAAACAGGCTAATTCTAGTAAGGATCAAGCATTGATTTTAAACAAGTCAAGAAGAAATAAACAGCTAGGTTGGTAATGAAGTGTTTCTTTTGTAAATGGGAGCTGTTTTCACCCATTACCGGACTATTTGTCCTTGTCTGAAGCCTTTTGAAAAGCTGGTGCACATCATGAAAAGTTTAACTTGTCAAGTTTATATTTCAAGGTAGATTCTGGGATATCAAACACTGCAAGTGATAATTGCCAGCGCCTGGAAATAATTTGAACCTAAGGGTTCAACAAAGCATTCCGTTTTTAACCAATAGTACCGTCTTCTCGATCAGTATAGGAGCATTTAAGCATCACATTGGGATTCTACACTGCATCTTCTTTACTGTTAAACATAGCATCAAATGGTAAATGTTACATTAAAAAGGTCTTTGCTTTTTTGATTAGATGCTTTTACAGAGGAAGATGAGAAAAGTAGTGGATTGTATGCTGTTTCCCAAAGACAGAGGACAGGTTTTAATGGTCCAGGGTTTGGGTTTTGCTTTTCGTTTTTTTTTCCCCAAACCCTCTCTCCATCTCAGAAACCAGAAAGTAAAATCAGCAATACTAGTTCCAGAAGACTGAACAAAATTCTTTCCTCCAAGTTGTGCTGCAGCAGATTTGCACCGTAACGTTTGCTCAATGAAATGAGAAACTACCTCCGCCATTCACATTTTTCTCCCCACGATAGATGTTTAATTCATATTTTAACTCCTATGCAATTCTGTAGACACCTAAGTCAGCGGAAAGCAGAGAAATGTAAGATTATTTATGTAAGAGGCATAAATAAGGTTATACAGTCGGCTGCCTTTTCTGGAGGATAGCATATGTGATTGAAGCAGGGAATTTATATCTCCTTGTAAAAAGCTATCTACATGTACAAACATAGCACTTGAAAGAGAGGATTGTACCAAACCTATTTTCAAATCAGTTTGTCTTTTACTGTATTGAAGTAAAATTTTAAAATATAAAGAATTACATCTACCCACCCTATTCTGTACAGTGCTTAAGAAAAGACAAATATGTGTGTCTTTATCCATTATTTCAAAATATATGTGGTTGCTTTTAAATGGCAAAGTGGAGTCTACTTTCTTATTGAAAATCAACCAGAGATATTTTGAAATTATGAATAAGGACACACATATTTGTCTTTTAATGTGTAACACAGAGAATTTATAACAAAATGCAAATTTTGTGATTCACATGTTAAGGGACATTTTTATGGATCTAATTATGAGATAATTAAGTCTTCAGTGACCCCTAACTGACCAGTTCTGATTTTGTTTTGTTTTTTCTGCTTTGGAATTCTAAAAAATCTGGGAAGCACTATGTATGATATAGCTCCTATTTGCTATTTTGAATTTAATTTCTTGCACACAACTGAAAAAGCATGGTCACCAATGCTTCCAAATTCCTGTGCTTGACTTTGAATTTGAGCCAGTATTGTCTACTCCAGCATTTCTTAACCTTGGCAACTTTACAGTAGGTGGCTTTCAACTCCTAGAGCAGGGGTGTCAAACTTAGATCTGGCCCATGGGGCCACCCTGGAAACAGCGATGGACTGGCCCACAGTGCTTCTCCAGCAAAACGGAGCTCGGGAGGGCTGTGTGTGGCCCTCCCGAGCTCCGTTTTCAGCTGTGATGGCCTCTTGCAACCCTCTGCCAGCGAAAACAGAGCTCCGTTTTCACTGGCGGAGCACTCAAGCCACTCCTGACCTGAACAACATTGAGCTGGCCATGCCCCCCACAGCCCCCCGTGGTCAAACACAACCCTGATGCGGACCTCAATGAAATCAAGTT